>PVKA01000857.1:0-19671 GCA_004027165.1 Ctenomys sociabilis | reverse complement strand
TCATTGAGCATATGGCGTTTATCAAAGGTCTCAAAAAGAAGAGACAGGATCACGGAGATGGTGCATTAGAATAAGCACTTGCCTGGTAAGTGCAAGGGCCTGAGTTAAATCCCTGGTTCTGTCAAAAAAGAAAACAAGAAGAAGAAGAGGCAGTGGTAAGCCTTAGAGATACAGGGAATGGTGATTTTCAAACAGTAGAAAAAGCAAATGCAAAGCCCCCAAGGCATAAGAATGATTGAGATATTTATTCATGAGAAAGCAACAAGTTCTGTGTATTTGGTACAGAATGAGCCAAGAGACTAGAAGGACCTGAGGTCAGAAAGGGAAGAGAATGGACCTTCTGAGGCTCTGTAAATCATTACAAAGATAGCTTTTGTTTCACATAGAGGGAAATGATCTACTTTGGAGTTTTGCATAGAGATGTAACAGGATTTCCCTTACAGTTAAGAACATTTCTTTGGTTGGTGTATTAGTGCAATCTGCAGGCAGGTAAGTGTGCAACACAATTACCTGTGGGAGGCTACTGCAGCATTTGGAGTGGCAGCTAATGGTTAGGGGTGAATCATATGGGTAGAAGCTTAGGAGTTAAAATTATGAAAAGTAGCAGAAGTCTATATTTTGTGCAAGTTGAGGCAATACAGTTTTCTCACTGGTCAGAAGTGCTGGGTGAAACAGAAAAGTCAAACAAGTGACAAGTTTTTGTGATTTGAATCGCCATAAGAAAAAAAGATGTTAAGGGCCAGCCAAATATCTCAGTGGATTAAAGCTCCTGAAAGCATGTACAGGGCCAGGGATTCAATCCCAGGGCCTTCGGTGCCACCCTGCCCCCGGGGCTCTCTGAGATGGCAATTGAGCCTGGGCGTAGTGGCGCGTGCCTGTAACCCCAGCTCTTGGGAGGCTGTAAATAGGTGGACCTCTACTAGTCTGATCTAGTAGTGAGACCCCCAAACACCCTGTAGACCCTTCCCTAAAATACAGAAAAAAAAAGAGCAGAGAAGATCTGGGAAAGACCAGAGAAAGGCTTCCGGTGAGTCTATGTGCAGAAGTCTGGTAGCCATCCAAATGATGGTGTCAATTTGACAGTTGATCATGTAGTGTGGGGGAAGAGAACTGGAGTGAATACATGAGTCTGAGGTTGGTGAATTTTTTATGAAAACTGATAAGACCAAATGACAGTCTAGAAAGAATGTATAGGCAAAAGCCAGGGTCTGAGGACTGAGTCTTTTTGGGGCTCTCCTACCATGTCAAATCTTGAGAGATAAAGACAAGTGGTTGTTATAAATGGAAGGGAAATCTAGAAATGTGCTGTTCTGGAATCCAAGGGAGGAAAATGTTTACAGAAAGAGAACACAGGTAGGCTGATATTTCATGTTAGAGCAAGACTTACCATTGATAATGGGTTCAGCAATGCGGTCAATATTTCTTCTCACTGGGGAGAAGATGCAAATGAAGAAACCAGAAGGAATGGTAGCATGCTATATCATTTCAAGTTCTCCTTACATTCACCAGCTGCTGTAATTTCCATGAAACCTCTGACCTGATGTTAGAAATCATTTTATTTTATTGTTCCCTACTAATGGATTTCTTATATTTGTGCAGTGTCAGATTTCATGTTGATATTTTCAGTTTCATCCATTTCAGAATGAAATCGTATGAGGCAGGTAGCAGGTAAAATGAAATTGTTACCACTTTAGAAAATTGAACTTTTTGTGTGTGTGTGAAACCAGGGATTGAACTCAGGCCCTTGGGCTTGCCAGAGAAAATAGAACTTCAGAGAACATAAGTAGTGGTTCAGCTGTCATCTTGCAACTGCTAGAACCTTTCTCTTCTGTCTGTTTTCATAAACAGAGTATCAGTGCATTTATTCTGTTCTTCTTTCCCGAGTGCCACTTTCACTCATACCTTCTATTTATTCTTGCTTAAGACCTTGTGTTTTGGTCCTCAGTTCCTTGCAAAGAACTATATGCCATGACCTTTAAGGACAAATATCCATATGCCTTAGGAGCTTCAGGGCATTTGGACTTTTGCAAGGCTTTGAATCCAAGGACAGTTTTCACATCTCCTGGTCTCCATGCAGTTCTGAAGCTTACAATCCCTCTTAGAAAAGAGAAGGCACTACAACGACCAGGAAATGTGAAGGTGCTCTCGCCCTAAGAAGCTCAGCATCCATGCAGTCAGTCAAACCTCAGGATTTGATTTTACATCTCTTCATAATGCACTCCTTTCCTTCTTTTCCCTGATTACGTTTCAGATATTTTTCTTCCATTGACCCCTATATTCAAGCACACAGTGTCCCTGTGGAGCTAAGCGGTCTTACAAATATGATAGCAACTGTGCCTTCTAATTGGCCTTCCTCTGATGAGCATTCACTCTCACAAGTCCTGGCATAGAAGCATGTGGTTGGAGAAAAATATTTAATAAAAAGCTTTAAGTGGTAAAGTATAAAGTACAAAAATCATGTGGCTTGTGATTTGTATCAGGGTCAACTTTGTGGCCGTGATACTGTACAATGGATGTGCAAGGTGCTACCTTTGGGGACAACTGGATCAAGGTGATATGTAGTCTCTATTACTGTTTAATACTATGTGTGAATCTATGGTTCTCTTAAAATGGAAAAACAAAAATGTCATGCAAGTAAAACACCACTCACCTTAGGCTTCTTTTTTCCCAAGGTCATCAAAATGTCCTGATATATAATTGTGGAGTACTGGACTGTGTTGGATTGTGTTGCCGAGTTCAGGCACCTAAATTTGTTTAATGACAATGGAGTGCTCATCTTTGACAGGTCTAAACAAAAAAAAAAAAAAGGTATACAAAGAAGAATCATGATGTGTGTGTATAAACAGTACAGTTAGGATAAATATGCCATGCTTCTGCATAATTCTATGAGAAGCAAAATTTGCACTAATAGTGGTTGGACAAGATATTATGTTGGCTTCTAGTACTATGGACAGACACTGGGGAGATAACAAGGTAGAGGGTGTTAATTGTCGAATCCGTGATATAAATCAGCTGTAGAGAAATAAGATAGGTATACAGCTGCACTCTCTTCATTCACTGATTAGAGACATCTGCTATAATGCCTTTAGTATAATATCATGTATGCATCTTGTATGACACCAAAACATTACAAAAACATTTTATAATGTATTAATTTATTGAATCTGTCCTTTTAATTTGTCTTGAAACTATCTCATTGCTATTTGTTCTTCAATAAAAAATAATAATAATAATAAATGTCCTGATATGAGGGAAGAAATGTACTAGAGGAACAACTTAGTTAGAATTTACCAAGCAAGCATTAGGAAGTGGTGTGGGATGTCAGAAAACTAGCTGGATAAATAGCCAGATAAATGTAGCAATGAACATAATTTTTATTTCAGCAACAAATATAATAATAACATTTGCAGCAATTCTATGAGCATAGGCACCATCTCCACTCAGTTGCTATATTCCCTGTCAGCCACCTGCTGTAGGAACTTGTACATTTTGACAAGAATTATTTCATCCATGTCTCTGCTTGGTCATCGCTCAGGTTTCTAATGCTAAACCAAACATGCAGCTCTTATTTCCCTTTCATCTCTTTGCTAGTCATCTGGCTTTCTCTTCCTTTCCCAGAAATTCTTAAGATCATTGACTCCGCTGACGGAAGTCAGGCTTCTGACCGACTAATAAATAAGTTCACCAGTGAAAAGCCTATTTTTCATTCTGTTTAATTACAAGCCTCAGAGACACTCAAAATGGAGGGTGTCTTAGGGACAAATAATACTGTAGGCTTGGTTTACTTTTCAGCTATTGGCATTGGCACAGAGCCCTTCCTCTGCTTTGAAATTCATGGCTGGGACTGTGGCTGCATACTAAATAGACCGTGAGCACCACACAGCCTGCTTGGCCTGTCCAGATGCAGCCCAAATAATCCATATACCTTAATAGCCTATTCAGAGCAGTGGTTTAGTTAACTAATATGCCTGTTTCTCTCCAATGCAATCCATGCATGTGATCATAAATGAGATCATATGTCGTCATTTGATTTGGATTTGGGGAACTGTACTGGGGCTCAAATTACAATATGCTTCTTTGAAATTCTATCCATTTGGTTTCAAAATTTGCCCTTGAAAATACAAAATTATTAAATTATAAATAGTATTACAACTTTTTCCTTTGTCTCTCATTTTCCCATTGCCAGATTAGCATCTATGATTTGCTTTCCCTTTAAAAACAGCTTAATGAAATTCTGCATCATTTCTCAGGTTTTTAAATATTTTATTATTCTTTTTTTCAAAAGGCAAGGGCTGGCTAGATAGCTCAGTGGACTAAGTACCTGCTTAGGCAAGTGCAGGGACTGGGGTTTGATCCCTGGTACCACATACTCTGCCAGCCTCAGCCCCAGGTGTGCTGAGCCAGCCACCAAGACCAGGCATGGTGGTGCATACCTGTAATCCCAGGGTTGGGGAAGCTGAAAACAGGAGGATTAATATGAGTCTGAGCTGCATAGTGAAATCCTGTACCAAATACAGATAAATAAATAAATAAATAAATAAATGATAAAAAAGAAAGGTTTCTGTTCTGTCAAAAAAAAATTCGGAAATTAATGCTATGAGACTTTCAAATATTCTGTTGAGGAGACATAAATAACTTTTTTTCTGTATTTTAGGGAAGGGTCTATAGGGTGTTTAGGGTCTCACTGCTAGGTCAGATTCCCAGTGATCCATCTGTTTACAGCCTCCCAAGAGCTGGGCTTACAGGTGTGTGCCACCACACCCAGTTTCAATTGCCACCTCAGCATACCTGGGCACAGGGCTGGCACGGCAGGCCTGGGAATTGAACCCCAGCCTCTGCACCTGCTTGGAGGTGCTTTAATCCCCTGAACTATTTGGCCAGTCTGACATAAATAACTATTTTGAATTTAGCCATTTATATTTCGATGGGCTTGATGGTTTTAGTGAACGTCACTATATATGAACATTTATACCCTTTGTAGGTGTAAATAATCTATATTTGTGGATATATTTTGAGAAGGAGAATTCTTGGACAAAGTATTTTTAGTTTTATACATATCTCCTAGTCATGATCCAAAGAAGTAATACTGTGTTCTCAATGGCATAGGAAAGGGTGCTTCTCTGTGTCTGTTCTTTCCCACCACATTGCCAAAGCTTGAATACTGACCACCTGGTTATTGTAAACTTAAGGCTGGTTTAGACCTGAGAATAAAAAACAACACTTAGAACGAGAAGAACAAGGAGGATCCTCAAAGGGGAGAAAACTAAACATATATTCAGCATGTAAGATTCTATTAAAACAACAGGTTTTGTGAAATCATGCACTTGAATTTTAAAACTTACTTAAGCAGCCAGCCAGCCATGCTGGTCAACATTTATAACCCCTACTTTACAAAGCTTCAACAAACAGTCCTGAGCATTCTGACCTTAAACTTAAATTCTTTGGCCTGCTAGTGCCCATGAGCATGTGCTGACGTTCTTTCCCCCAGCTCACACTACTCAGCAGTCACAAGGACCGTCATGAATGCATGCTCTGGTAGGAAGCAGAAGACAGAAAAGTTAACAAGTCCTGAGAGAAACAGAGCTTGTTAGGGCTAGCAAGCACCTCGTGAGCTGAGTAGGACTCAGACCATTCAGTGTCGCCTTAGTGGTCTCAACAACAGGGCCCTGGTGCTTTCAACTGTTCCAGGTAACCATATATCTCTTGCTGGGAGATTTTCTGAAATACTGTGAGAATCTGATTTGTATGGATTTGTTTCAAGGGCATCATAACTCGTCACTACTCTCAAATCTCAAAGATTTGTTTTAAGGAGGTATTATCAGCATTTTCTGACCTACAATATTTATTGGTTGCAATATTGAAAACAAAATATCCATGGCATTAGTTTTATATCTTCTTTATATCATTCCATTGCTATTGAAATAATGCAATGCAAATTTAACCTTTACTTCACTTTGCTATGCTGTGAAACTTTTTTAAAAACCAAAAATGCTATTGACACAGAGCAATGTGCTATGGTTGAATTAATTTAAGCAATATTTACTGTTCCCTGAAACCAAATGTGGTAGACAAAACCATTTAAGGAATTCTTTTCTTTCCTCTGTTCCAGCATTCTTTTCTAGGCTGCAGCCCTGTATGTGTGTTACTTCAATACAATATATCTGAAACAATTTAGTCTCAAACCATATTAAGACTTCTCTTGCATCTTCTAGTAATGACAGAGCCTGGCAATTAAGGCATTAGTGGTTAGGTGGTAATCGTGAAAAGTTATATTTCCCACGGAGGTTCAACATATAGACAACACTAGGATTTGAACTGAAAGTAAAATGTGGGCTTTATTTGTTTTTCTGTTAAGCTAGATCCCACATGATTTCACCTACTCATAAATAAACTTTCTTATGGATAAAATCTGAGTGTTCATTTTCCTCTGTTGGTATGCAAATCTATTTACAACATGCTAGTATAAAAGAATGCAACTCATTTTCTGAGCTTATAAATTGTTCATTACCATGCTCTCTGATGGCCAATTCCTAGCTCTATCTGCAACTACACACATCTCTTTGCCCAGATAAACCTGGTGATATAAATACAAGGTGCTAAAGAAGATGCGTTGGGGATTAAGCAGAAAGTACATTTCTCAGTAAAAAGTCAGTAGAAGTGCCTATCATTCTAGATTTTGTAACTTCATACTTATAGTTCTATGTTATAGTTCAGGAGCACAAGTGCTCCAACTGACCTCATCCACCCAGTTTTTATTGTTACATAATGGTAGCATTTAAAGAGTTTTCTCATTGCCTGCAGATGGATTTCTAGTTCATAGGTGAAGACAAGCAAAGAAATACAAGCAAAATCTCTAGCAAGAAATGTTTCTCTTATGTGGTTGTGGGTGGGAGGTGATAATAACTGATAAGACTCAACACAGATAATTAAGATAATTTGTTGAAATAATTGGGGTTTGTGACTTTACAGGTTGCTTCCCCCATTGTTTCTCACAGCACTGTGTATCTCAAAAGCATGGCATGTGATTTTAAAGGGATCCCCATGCCTTCAGTGAGCCCTTCATGCCTAGAACCCACTGCTCCTAGTAGGATTAATTTCTGTTTCTACATACTGGGTATGTGGTTCATTTATATGAAAACATTTCTTGTGGGTAATGAAAACCCTTCCTCTACTGAAAATAGTAGAAAATGCAAGATGTATAAAATCTCTTTAGGGTAAGCAAAATCTGACTACAAATAAAATACACAAAAAATGCTTTTCAAATCTATATAAAGCGGTATACTGGATAGAAATTTGATGCACAATATACATTTCTTGTCACTGGTGAAATTAAAAATCTACCCAGAGAATATTTTTCAATTAAAACTCTGCAGCAACCATAAAATATGCTGTAGAGCTTTTAATTAAAATAAACAAATGAAAAGATGTAAATCCACATTGTCTCTAGGCACTGCTTGTATTAAAGGATTATACTGATGAGATGTTTGCCTTTTATTGTTCTAAACATGTGTTTCAGTTGGCGCTCTCAGATCTACTCTGTGAAGAAAATGAAATGTAAGTAAATGGTTAGAGATTCTATGTTTTTACTAAGTATTTTGAAAATTCTAAATATTAAAAGGGTTCAAGTCATTTGAAAATCCCCCAAAGAAGGGCCGGCCAGATAACTCAGCAGATTAAAGTGCCTGCTTAGGCAGACATGGGGACTAGGCTCAATCTCTAGCATAATGTGCTGGACCTTTTCCCAGGGTATGCTGAGATGGCAATTGAGACTGGATGTGGAGGTGTGCACCTGTAATCCCAGCACTTGGGAGACTGAAAACAGGAGGATCACTATGAGTCTGACCTGTGTAGTGAGACCCCATAGACTTTGTAATAAATTCATAAAAAAGAACAAAAATCCTCCAAATAACTCCAAATGATCATTGGCGGCTTGTCAGAGAATCCCTGGGAAATGTCTCTCGGGCAAGGCGGGCCTGGAGTTTTACACTCATTGAACTTTGATGCCCAGAGAATAGGGGAAATTCCCACTTGTTCAGCAGGCTTTAGGGCAGGGGATCCTGGGAGGTGCTGGTGAGTGGGTCCTGAGGTTTCAAGCCAGTCACTGGCTTGGAGGGCTTGGGAGCAGGGATCCAGGTAGTGTGTGTGGGAAGAAGCCAATGGCTCTCCCTCAGACTCACCACACTCTCACTGATCTGGGAAGCCTGGAGAATCGAGCAAATTCCCACTCGCTGGGAGAGCTTGGGGTGGGATCCAGGAGGCCGCTGGAGTCAGCCACTGTTTCAGGCCAGTCTCTGGCTGGGCTGCATGGGCAGGATCGAATAGGCTGCTGGAGTGGACCTCGCTGTCTCCGGAGGTCTCTGGGGCTGGGCGGGCATGGGCGGGATCGAGGGAGATCTATAATCAAGTTGTTTTGTTTTGTTTTGTTTTGTGGTACTGGGGATTGAACTCAGGATCCTGTGCTGCAATACTTACTCTACTGCACTATCTCCCTGGCCCTATAAGGAAGTTTTATTTGAGCATTCAGTGTAGATTTTGATCAACTCTAGAATATGAAACACCTCAAATACAAGGAAAATGATGAGTAAAATAAAAAGCTATGACAGAAAAGAAGAAAGCAGATATTTTGGAGATGTGGAACAAACCAGGAGCAGAAGTATGGTAAGAAAGGCAGATGAAGGGCATGAAGCTGATCAAGATGGAGAGATGTGTACATAAAATTTCCCCAAACTAGCATCATATATATATTTTTTCAAACAAATACACATACTTATTAATTAAAATAAAATAAATTTAATTTTCATTTTGATCAGCTTTGCTAAAAAAATAAAGGACTGAGTAGGTTTCTAGGAATTTTTTTTTCTCATTGAAATGGTCACTTTATCTTTTTGAAATAATTTTATTGAAAAACAAATAGCAATGAGATAGTTTCAAAAACAATTAGTAGGACAGTTTCAATAATAAAAACATTGCATATTGTTGTCTAAGTGGTTAGACATTGTACAAAATGCAGACGTGATATCCTGTCCAGACACTATTACAACAAATCTTTCTACTCACTGAATTAAGAGAATGTAGTTGTATATCTATCCGAACTATTTTGAATATACAGATACAAAATGGTTGTTCACTTGCATCCTCTTTTTTGTTTAGTTTTCTCACAGAAGGGTATTCTATTGTCATTTAAATATTATAAGTGTGTGAATTCAGCAAAATATTCCAATATAGTCAAACAGTCCATAGTAGTAGTAGGTTTTCCATAAGACTGGCAATGTCAGAAGTTGTTGACTTGAGGCTTTTACAGTTCAGCATATTAATATGGCTTTACTTTTTATACTTTTCTGCTAGATGGTTAGGACCAAGATAAAGAAAGACCTATATAACCAGAAATGTAACTTTTGTATCTGATGAGGTCAGTCAAATCCCCTCAGGATTTATCCTGAAACCTTGTACTGCAGTTCGTAGATGAAACACTCACTTTATTATTGGTTGATTGGGATTTATTGGTCCTTAAGGTGCTGAAATATTGGGGTACTAATTAGGAACCATGTTAGAATGTATCAGATTCTGCCAACTAATTCACATGAAGATTTTACCTCTTGCCATTCTGCCCAACTCATTGATGACAGATTTCTCGGCTTTTCTGCTCAGTGAATTCCCCTCTGTTGGGGTTTGAGGGAGCTTTGCATTCATGAAAAAGTCATGACGTCATCTACAGCTGCATCCTCCCTGGAAAGTCACAGCCAGGAAGAGAGAGGCGGGTTTCTGGATGAGTTTCAAAGATCAGCAAACTTGCCTAGATTCTCACCTGTGTCAGGCATACTGTTTGAAGTGCGTTTAATGGGAATTATGGAATAACTCACATTTTCTTGCTTTTTGTGCTATATATGTTAATGGTTCTCAGAATTAAATTCAAGGGAGGAGGAGAAGTTGCCATTAATGCTGCTGTTGCTGATTAATGATAACTCTAATGCACCGTGACTTAGTGCAAGTGTCAGAAAAGCACTTTTGCCAAGTGCTTTCTTCTGGCTGCCACTGGATCTGCCAGCCAGCTGTTTTCAATTATCATTGCCTATTACCCTCCAAGCCAGGGACACTCAGCACTGGCTGGAAAGGAAGCGACCGGGCCAAGTGGAGAGTGCTTTCTTTGGCCCTAGGTTCATTCACTTGTTTGTAGTACACCGTTTTATTGTCAACAGTCAATTTTACTAAGTGTTGCTTGTGCCACCTTTCAGCTTTTACATGACTGCCTGTGACTCTTTGCAATAATTTTTGAACTTATTTTCCTGCTCTGTCTTTTGGTATTTCTGCTCTACCCAAAATTCTGATTGTTGGTATGTCTACATGACTCAGGCCATTGTGGTTATCTTCTTCTTACCTGCTTGCTTTCTGCCTTTGACTCTGAATAATAGAGCACAGAAATCTGTAATTGGAAAGAGCCTTGAATTTTTGAGTCTAACTTTCTGATCACTGTTGTGGGAATATGTTATATTGAGAAAAATTTTACATTGACTCTAGATCTTGAGTGCTGTCAGTCTCCTTTTAGAGGAAGAAACTGAAAACTAGGAAGAGAGGGAGGAGGAAGAAGGGAGGGAGAGGGAGACAGAGAGACAGAGTCAGAGAGAGACACACAGAGAAAACTGACAGCAGGGCTTCAATATTCCATTATGTTCTCCTTTCTGGTTACACTGTTTTGTACAAAAGTATCTGCTATAATGATCATTAGTTTCCTGTTGCATGACAACCAGAAACTGCCTCAAATGAAATGTTTATTAGTATGAAATAAGTGCAGCAAAGTCAAGACCATGGCTGGAACTGCAGAGAAGCAGTGAATCTATTGAAAATATGCAACATATCTTGGATATTTTGCACATATGGTGATAATAGTGTAAGCATATAAAGTTCTATTATTTTCTAAAGGCATAAAAGCCATATATTCACACACAATTTTATTTATTTATCCAGATATGTTCTAGAATTTCACTTTTGAGACATTATCTCCTAAAGTGTGCTACCTGGTCAAGAAAATACAATCTTTTTGGACTAATGCTACTACAAGAGTGATACTAATCTGCTAGGTTAGAGATAAAAGGATCCATGGGGTAGATCCTAATCCAAATATCCTTTAGAGATGAAGAAATTAAAGAGCTGTAATTTGTCCAACTTTTATGTGTGAAATTAACACACAAAAGGGGATTCTGGATTAGAATGCAAGGAAATAGAAAAACAAAAAAGAAAAACTTAAAAGGGTAAAGGTGTTTGATCAGCCAGAAATTTTATTCATCAACTTCTATGTTCCGAGAATACTGTGAAGTATTCTCTATTTTTTAAAACTATATGCATCATTGGTTCTACTTAAATGTGTTTTCAAATACCACAATTCGACTCCTTTTTGTTATGTAAAAATACTTACTTTCCTTTACTAACTATGTTTCAGCATGAATAATGCATTTCTATGCTCAGTATAACACTTAAACATATACAATTTATAAATCATTCTTCCCCCCATGAGTAATTATGATGAGATAAAGCACATATATTCACTGAGCAGCAGGGCTTAAAAATGTTAATCTTTTATGCATTTAAAGGAGCTTGCAACTAATAGTGCTAGTAGATTTCCTAAAGATGTGACCTCACTTTACCTCATTCATTGAGGCTAGATATTTTGTTCAAGTCCTCTTTGAATATAAATAAGGAACAATGCTTAGATTTGAACCCAGGACTGACTCTAACTTCTAAGCCTAGAATTTTAACCACAAGTCATACTGGAGAGGCAACATTACTGCCAACATTTAGTTTTTGTGAAATACCTAAGGGATAGACAGTCTACCCCTTTTCTTTGATGGTATGTCATTTACCATCGCTGTTTGGATGACCTGGTCTGGTTCCCATCCATTATTGTAGCTGCATTGTACTTTGGCTTCTTCTGAAGAATAATTTTTTTATAATTTTTTATTTATTTTAATGAGAAAAATGATAAAGTAGCAATGAAACAGTTTCAAAACAGGTTAGGTTACAATAATAATACATTGCATATTATGGTCTTCATAGTAGTTTATTCACAGGAAAAGATGCAGACATGATGTCTTCTCTAAACACTGTTACTACAAACCTTTCTTCTCATTAAACTAAGAGAAAGTAGCTGTATATCTAGCCTATCTTGTATATATATATTTTTTTTTCACTACAAAATGGTCTTTTACTTATATCCACCTTTTTGTCTTGTTTTGTTTGAAATGGGTGCTCCATTGCTATTAGAGAAGCTGTATTTGGAAAAGTGAAGAATAATTTTTAAAAAGGACAAGACCCATGATATTTGTTACTCCACTTAAGAGTACATGGAAATACCATCCTTACTGTTAACACTGTCTCTCTAGTTCCCTTTTTGTAAAGTTCACACCTGAAGCTTTCTTTGGCTCGAACTGAAGGAATAGTTGTACTTCTAGTGAGTCATGCTGTTCACCTTGCTCATTTTAGAGAGCACCATATCTATAATTTCTGCTCTCAGCCTATTAACCGCTAGAAGCTTAAGCCAGCTCCAGAGTTTAGTTCTAACTCTATGTGAAGGATTTACTACGTTTTGTTTACACAACAGTTTTTCCAGTACTTTCTGTTCTCTCACTTTTATATACTTTTCTTTTGTTAGTAGCTCTTTGTAGTACATTTGGGACATAGGCTATTGGCTGTGTTCAGGCATCATTCCACACCATCGTGTGAGGTGACAGCTGGGGTTTTGCTACTACTGGTTTGGTGGCTATATTTTCACTTAAAATCTACTTCTGAAGTTTGGGTGTGATGGCACAAGCCTGTAATCCCAGCTCTAGGGAGGCAGAAAACAAGACAGTCACTGTAGGTCTCAACTGTATAATGAGGCCCTGCACAGAGAGAGAGGGGGGCGGAACTTACTTCTGCCATTTTTAGTAATGGTACTATGGGGAAGTTACTTACATTTTCCACGTGTGGGTTTTCTGATTTGTCAAATAGGAGTTATAATAGTGTCGTCCTACCCTGTAGGGTTACAAGTTTCAGACTGAGTTGTTACACATGAAGCTATAAACCAGGAGATCGCCCATCACACAAATACTGTCCTGGGGAAAGGGGAAGAATAGGACAGCTCTGCCTTTTTTTTTTTCTTGAACTGCTCACAGGAACGAATCTCAGCTCTGAGAACATAAAGATGACCTTGCCTAACTGTCCACATAGCACATACATCCTGTCCACATCTCCCTGGTGCAAAAGGGCCCTTCAGGCTTCTGTCATTACACAGTAGACACTGTTTCTTAAGAACTCAAAATGTTCTGCTGAATGACTGATTTGGAGAAGCAGAAATAGGGATGAGAGGAAAGGGAGCACGCGGAGCCAGAAGACCCATGTTCTACGTTCAGCTTCTCGGCCACTGGTGACATCTCTACCATCTATCCCAGGTCTAGTAGCAGCTAGATCCAATGTAAAAGCCTCAGGGTATGCAAATGATCTACAGTTGACAGAAATTTTGATTCTTTTCTTTCTTCTTTTCTTTTCTTTTATTTTTTTGCGGTACTGGGGATTAAACTCAGGACCCTGTGTTTGCTAGGTAAGAGCTTATTCTACTGAGCCATCTCCTTGGGCCCCAAAAGTTGAGAAGGATTATTATTACTATTATTATTTTTGATGGCTCAGGCTGCTTTAAGGGTGGATCTCATAAGAGATAAGGAGCTGGGGATCAAACCTAGGTATCCTATGTCAGACTGTATTTGCATAAGCAGGTGCTTAACGGACTGAGTTTCAGTGACAGGCAGGTCCCCACCAGAAATGATTCCAGGACAGCTTTGTCGACTCTCTGATCCCAGTCATCATACCGCTTGGTGGAGCCTCCACCAGAGGGTACACAGGGCTCAAAAAGAAAATGAGCTCTCACTAGGGCGATAGCCCTGAGTGGCTCAAAAACAACACAAAATAAAATGTAATTCCCTGTGTTTGGAATGAATTTCAAGTCACATATGCTATTATTGAAATGAGAAAAGAGAATAGCAGAGACTCACATTTAGAGAAACATGAAATAATGCATATTCCCAGCCATGGGTTTAGAGGCCAATTTAAAAAAAATCTATTACTTTTTTATTTGGTTCAGACACTATGAAAACTCCCCTACACTTATATCTTACCTATTGTTATATTTTAAAGATTTTATGCTTTAAGATAGCATTTTAATACATTTTAACTACTAAAATGATATATACACATTATATACTTAGTATTAAAAAGAAAAATTCCTCAGAATACTGTATATACAAAGCAATCCCTGTTGTAACTGTGCTGTACATTTATATTTAAGTCATAATTATTTTGGTGAAATCACTATATTCGTGTAAAACAGTATATTCAAAGTGAGGCCTGAGCCCTCTAGACTGTTTTGCTCATCAAGATTCTTAATAACAAACATAAATTTATATTCTTTATGATGGCTGGATAATATTCACTTGGAAGATAGGCCATTCATTATTTGAAAATGTTTTACTAATGGTTAGTTGCTTTAGGATGGGTCATGGTTTGGGGTTTTTGCAAGGGGATTCTATGGTACAGGAAGCATTTTTAAAATAATATTTTGTAATGAATCACCCAAGAATCATTAGAAGTGCAGGAAATCTGTCTACATACGTTTAGCTCAGGGCCTAGATCATAATATACTATGTGTGTCCAGCTGAAAACCTAGAGCCCATAACAGTGCTGCCCACAAGTCCAATGAACGCCTAGAGCCCACGACAAAGTCTTACGCAGGTCTGCTTCATGGATCTGTGCTGGAAAGGCCCAGAGGTCAGTGTGGAAGCTAGAAAGGTTATGTCAGTGGGATGAAAGATCTGTCCTGAGGGATCCGAACTGGAGCCAGAAAGCAGTGCACAAGGTAAGTGCCAGAACTCCCCCAAAAGTACCATAGCCTACTTCAGTAACAGTGAGGTCCTGAGCTCCTCCAGCTATGAGGAAAGCCGAGTTCCCATCAGGAAAGCCAATGAGAAGCTTGTTCATGAGGATGAGCAGTGCACCATCTTCCCCTCCAGAGCCAAGAGTCAATGCTCAAGATGAGGACCCAAGCTTCTCCAAAGTTCATTGGAAAAGCCAACACAAGATCCTCCAGCAGAATAGCCCAAAAGAACTAGCAGCTTCCCATAGCTCAACAGCTTCTCCAAACAGCACCCCTAACACCCTTTTGGCAGCTTCTCCTGTTCTGCTGTTTATGCTGCTGGTAACAATCCTCGGGTGGTGTTCTTGCACCCAGAACCACACTAGCTAATTCAGCTAGGTGTAAGAAGTTGACTACCAGTGAGAACTCCACTACAAGATGCTTCTTAAAGTTAAATTTTAGTCATCTTTTTTTCTTGGCCATTTGTACTTATGAACTTTAGTAAATCACCTAGGTTCTCAGGGGAAAAAAAGCAAAAGAAAAAAAAAATTAAACAAGCACACCCCTGTTGTCTGATTTGTCTTGAATGTTTGGAGTACAGTTTTAAACTGACCATTTACATTATGTTGAAAGGTCACTTCTCACTACCATAGTGATGAAAATGATACGCTACCTCCTGAGAGATGAGACAAGCAATAAATTAACTGATGCTTCTGAATGCTGTTCAGCTAAGAACTAGTGGGTGATATCTTAACAATGACTGGAGAAGACATGACTAAATCTAGCTCCATCTGAGCAGGTTATCAGGCTTCATTGACTAGATTTCTACTACTCAGCCAGGCGCATGTTAATAGTGGTCATTCCCTATGGTCTGAAAGTAATCCGTCCGCACATAGACAACTGTTGCACTGCACTGCTTGCAGTGACAGACTCTGAGATGAAGAATACATTCATCTCTGCATTGGCAAGGTATACATACTGAGAACATTGTTTTGGTGTCATCTTCTTAAGCTTAGTTCTTTTCTTTTTTAAAAATATATTTGGTACAGGGTCTCACCATACAGCTCAGACTCTTAGTGATCCTCCTGTTTTCAGCCTCCCCAGTGTGGGAATTACAGGTGTCATCACACTCAGACTTTAGGCTTATTTCTTGAATGATTAGTTCTGCACACACGCATATATGATTTATTCTTTCTGGGTTATCAACTTAAGACTCCTTTAAATGATATGAGTGGCCATAGACTTGTTCTCGTTTTAGCCTAACTTCTCAGTTTGCCACTTGTTCAACCAGAAAACAAAGAATTGTCCAATTTTTGTTGTTCTATACCAAGATATTAAAGATTAACAGGCTAAACTCCTTCCCTAGAGAACTGGAATTATAAAGGACCCCAGATGTATAGATAAAAGAATGACGCAATCTTTGTCTGCCTAATTCCTACAACATATTGCCCCTGAAGTCAGACCCTACCTTCTCAAGGCACCAAAGTGTCTGTAATTCTAGAATTGAATCTATTAAGTGCAGTTACCTCTTTACATGTCTCATGATTTCAAATTTACCTGTATTTTCAGGGTCTGAAATCAGGTAAACATTTGCCTGGGTGTGGAGGGAGATGTGCCTGTGTAGTGCAGGTGATTGTTCTAGGGAAATAAGTGTGCTGAGCACACATTTCATGACCCAAAGCAATAGGCTTTAGCCATATAGATACTAGCACTCTTTCTTCTTCTTTTATATCCAGATTGTAATGATCAACACCTCAAAGACTGGTTCATCTGGTAAGGATATCCTCAGTTTACTACAGGAAGCAGTAGGTGCTATATACCTATGTGTTCTCCTGAATAATCTCCAACAATGTATGAAATTATGCAGCATACAGAAATTTTAGGGTTGCATGAAGTAATATCTAATAAAACATCACTCTTAGATTATTGGTCAGTGTTTTCTTAAGTAATTTTTTTCTTTCTTTTTTTTCCCCTTTGATACCTGGGGTTGAACTCCAGACCTTGCACTTGCCAGGCAGGCTGTTATGCCATTAAGCTACCTCTCCAGCCCTCTTACATGTCTCTTGTAGCCAAAAATTTAACTATCTGTAAGGATAAGAATACATTCCAGAGTTTGAAGCAGTTCATAGCAAAATGAATGTTTTTTTCCCTCATTATCTTTCCAAATGATTTCTTCTTTGGCTTCACTTCTGGCTGTAAAACATATTCAAAATAAGAATACACATTTGGGGCTAGGGAGGTGGCTCAGTAGAATAAGCACTTCTCTGGCAAGTGCAAGGGCCTGAGTTCTATCCCCGGTCTGCCAAAAGAAAGAAAGAAAGAAAGAAAGAAAGAAAGAAAGAAAGAAAGAAAGAAAGAAAGAAAGAAAGAAAGAAAGAAAGAAAGAAAGAAAGAAAGAGAGAGAAAGAAAGAGAGAAAGAAAATAACAGAAAAAGAAAAGAATCCACCTCTAAGAATCCACCTCTTTTACAAAGTAGCCCATCAGAAATTTCAAAACATTTGCTACAACTTCCTGAGTCTTGACTTTAGTATTTTCCAAATTTAATATTGTCCTTTGTATCAATTAGATAATTATCAGCTCAAAGACGGTGACCCATCTTTTCAATATTTTAATCACCCACTCTCTTCTAAAATATGTTCACTTATTTAAATACTACTTGAGTGGGTGGAGGGTGGATAAATAAACAAATGGATGGATTGAAAGCTGAGTGGAGGAAGAAGGAAGGAATGAACGAACAGGAAGAGAGAGGGAGGGAGGAACCAAGATGATATTTTTAGAATAATCTTTCAATTTCCAAGAAGTGGTTATCTCCACTTAATGTGATCAAACCTCTCTGAAGGACTGCAGATTCAGGTGTTGTGTTTTGGTGGGAGGGATTGGTTAAAGAATTTAGCATCCTGCTTTGTACCTAGCCCAGCTAAGTCCTCGCCCATGTTCCAGGAAGTTACAAAAACTTGGCTTCCCACATACTGTACCTCAATTCTCCCCTGCTACTTTCGGCCTCAGGTTACTGTTTGTGATTTTCTTCGTGGCTTTTGTCTGTGGAGTGCTGCTCTTCTGTGTCCATCATTGGCTGAAAATGCATCGGATTCATTCCTCAAGACCCACCATGGCTGTTTTTGCTGTTGGAGATTTGGACATCAACTGTGGTGAGTTCCTTGCAGCCTTCTCCAGAAAGCTTGAGCAAGTATCCTCTGCTAAGCAGACTTTTGGCTTCAGGATAGTATGTTGGCTGTGGGAGACAGGACTGCTTTGAGGAGTAAGGGATGTCTGCAGACAGGGATGGATGGTCCAGTATGGGGGAGGGCTTAACTTGAGGAACACTGTTGAGCTTTGGGTATCAAACTGTCCTACTTTGTATTCATAATCTCATTTCTCAAGCTCTCTATGACTCACTGAGCTCATCTGAATTAGCAGAGAACCACACTTTCCAGATTTCTACTGCTACTGGGTCTAAAGCAATTGGAATTGGGCAAGAAGGTGTCAGTCCTTTCTGTTCTCTCTCTAGACATGCTGAGAGCATCCTGTGCTCCTCCTGGCCCCAACTTCTTCTGCCTAAAACCATATCTCTCATATCAGTTTTCAGTTTGTACAAGTGAATAAAAAATACAGACCATAGAGGTCTTTGCATTATCTGTAGCTGTCTGCCCTCACTGGAGGTCCACTAAAACAATCACCTCCTGGTTTCCAGAAAGCTACAAGGCCTGAGTGATCCCTTTAGGTTGAACACTGTTCTCTTTCAGAGATTGTACACAATTTTCATTCTCAGGCATCTCCTTGCACGTGGTATTTACCTCAAGAGTTCTTGGTAAAAATTAACAGCTACCTTGAAGCAATTTGGTCTAGCATGAAATTTTTAATGGTTGAACAAGATGTTCTCTGGAAAAAAACTTACAAATACTAGAAGAGTAAAAGTAGACAACAATGTTTATGTCCAACCTTTTGGCTTGCTTGAGCCTGCACTGAGTGAAGAGGAATTGGTTTGAGCTCCATATAAAATATATGATATAGTAAATGCATATATTTACAAAACTTCCTTTTCTTTTTATATTTGAGATTGCAAACCTTGAAAAGAGGCCAAGTAGCCCATGAGCTGCAGTTTAAACACATTTGCAAGATACCTTAGTTACTTTCATTATTGGCATTTTTCTTGTGTTCTAAAAAGTCACCTAATAAGGATGTGACATTATCATTTGAGACTATGGTTACTTTTTTTTTCCATTTATTTTTATTTTTATTAAAATACAAATGTCAATCAGACAGTTTCAAAACACCTTAACCATACAGAGTCGATGAATTAATACATAGCAAACTGTTTTCGTAACGTTTTGGTATTGTACAAGGTGCATACATGATATTATATTTACAGGTTTTTTATAGCTGAAATTATATCAAAAATTCAATAATTATTTACCTAGTGGATGACCATAGCACTAAAAGCCGACATAATATCCTGTCCAACCACCATTAGTGCAGATCTTGCCCATCATAGAATTATGTAGAAGCACAGTGTTATCTATCCCAACTGTACTGTCTATACACACACATCATGATTTTTCTTTCTACAACCCTTCCTTTGTCTACACCTGTCAAAATTTGGCACTCCATTGACATTCAACTACCTTAGGTGCTTGAACTCGACACCACAATCCAACACAGTCCAGCATTCTGCAACCATAGGGAGTTATTCAAAGAAATTGTCGACCATATCCATTTACAGCTCAGCTTAATATTATGGGCTCACGATGTATACTTCATTTTTATACTTTTATACTTTTCTGCTGGATGGTTAAGA
>PVKA01000856.1:75425-171143 GCA_004027165.1 Ctenomys sociabilis | reverse complement strand
AGGATAATAACTGATCAGACCAAATATACCTTGATAATATAACTTAATAGAACATAACTTGATATAGTTAGGGAAATTACAAATTCTACATATGGAGTACAGAAGATTCATTACATGTTCCAAAGCCATAAGCTTAATGTTTCTATGTCAAAACGGAAGAGCAGCAGTGAAGCTTAGGAGTCACTGACTCATTTGGATACTCGGTGGCATGCTTATCCCAATCTCTCTTTCTTTCAATGTTCTATCTCTTTAAATTATTGTGATGATGCAACAAGACTTATGACACGGCCTTCACCGTAGATACTCAATAAATGCTGATCATTTTAATTATTATTTCTAAGCTAAAAGTATCTATGCAAAGAAAAATGGGACTCCCGAATCTTCCCAGCCACACACATACACTTACACCCGCACACCACACACACACAATGAGCACCACAATACACTGCGCACCTAGCACCCACGCCCCACTCAATGCACTCCTAACAGAGACAGACCCCCAGCCCATACACACATTCTACGCACTACACACAACACACACACTGTAATACACACACACAACACATACAACATACCACACATACACATGTGTAAAGAAACTAGTCTGCTTTCTTCATAGAACCATTTCAAGATAATCCCATCTAATTGTGGACAAAAACATTCCACATAAGTGTCAGACACAGATTCGATCACTATGCTGTCAAAGGTGGCTTCATAAAGCCTCAGAAAAGCTCTGACTTTTTGAAAACCTGTGTCTTCCTATACCAGAAGTATAAAGAACTTCGTCTATGTTTCCAAGTTCCACCAGATAGACTCTTATACTATTTAAATTATCCAATTACATACATATAAATATATAAATACAGTTTTAGAATTTCCCATACATCTGACCTTTTCTGAAAACATGGATTTTTCAGATGACATAAATCCTGGCCTTAAGAAGTTTGCTTGCATTCTTATGCTCCTGTTGTGGATTTGGCTGCTCAAAAACATCACAATAAATTTGCTGGAGGGAAAAAGTTATTGCTCTCATAGAGATCTATAATCTCTCACTCTTAAGACAAGTCCAGGGGCTAGGGAGATAGCTCACTAGAATAAGCACTTGCCTGGCAAGTACAAGGGCCTGAGTTCTATCTCCAGTTTGGTTCCACAAAAAAAAAAAAAAAAAATCTAGCACTCCTGTGTTCGTATGGCTAGTAAACTAAAAACTGATTTTATTTCTTTTTTGAATGGTTGGAAAGAAAAAATCAAAAGACTTATTCATTCCTGTATGATAGATTAAATGTTATAATCTCACTCATATAAAACTCAAATTTTAGTTCCATAAATAAAATTTTATAGGACCAAGTGGTTTTCATATTATCTTGCCTGCTCTCAGATTCCAGTAGCAGAGGTGACTAGTTGCATAAAGATTGCATATGGACCTTTAGAGTGTCCAATCCCTTGCTTTAATTCAGCAAGTCCTGTCTCCCTACTAAAACAACAGCTGCACAAGCAAAACCAACTTGTCATTATGTTTCATATCAAAACTTCATTTGGAAGTCAGGTATTCATGGGAACCAGATAACGAGTGGCAATGTGGCCCCGGGGGCTAACATCCATGCTGGCTTACTTGTAACCTATTTTAACTGTAGTACTAGGAGTTACTAGGAGTCCGTGTCATAAAGTCCTGTGGCTTAGAAGTGAGCCCTAAAGGCCCACATATTGAAGGTTGGGCCACCGACCCATGATACCATTGGGAGGTGGTAAAACTTGAGGAGCTATGGCCTAAGAAGTTGGTTCCTTGGAGGGGGACCCTGCAGGGGATGCTGGGCTCTTCATCTTCATCTTCCACTTCCTGGGCATCGTGACATGAGCAGTGGGCCCCCCCCTGCATACTCCCACCGAATGTGCTGTCTTGCCATAGGCCCAAAAGCACCAGGCTGCCTGACCACGCTCCTGAGTTTTCAGAACCACGAGCCACACAAATCAATCCCTTTGGGTTGATTTAGGTTGGTAGCTACTACATTACATCAGCGAGTAAGGAAGGAGTTCCCAAACCTTTTTTCTGCTTGGAAGACTAGCGGGGCCCACATGTGGCTTCAGGCCCCCTCTCATGCTCTTTGAGCAGAGTAATGCGCTTTTGGATTCCTCACAGAGCTTTCACAAGGCCACTTTTAGGAGCACAAGATACATGTGTCAAAAATGAAGTAGGATCTTTTTATTTTTATGTGGTGTTGAATGGGGTGGTCTCCACTTTTCTATCCAGTCTTTGTCTATCTCATTGTGACACAAATTCAAATTTATGTTTTTTAAAAGATTATTTTAACTCTGAAACCTAGACCAGTGGTTTTTACCTTTTTTGACTGCAAACTGTGCTAAGAAATATACTTTACATCACAACCTAAAACACACATCACAGATATCCACAACAAAAACAAACACTTACCCCCCCCCCAAAAAAAAAAACATCTTTCTGGCCAGGTGTCGTGGCTCACACTTGAAATTCCAGCACTCAGAAGGCTGAGGCAGAAGGATCACTGTAAGTTTGTGGGAGGCAGGAAGATCACTGTGAATTTGAGGCCAACCTGGGCTGCAAAGTGAGCTCAGGGTCAGCCTGAACCAAATAGTGTAGCTTTGTGTCAAAAAGGCAGAAAAAGAAAGAAAGAAAGAGAGAGAGAGACAGAGAGAGAAAGAAAGAAAGAAAGAAAGAAAGAAAGAAAGAAAGAAAGAAAGAAAGAAAGAAAGAAAGAAAGAAAGAAAGAAAAGAAAAGCCTTTCTGTAAAATTGTTTGCTCTATTATATTCTATTCCACTTAATGACTTTCATATTCTCATTAATAATCATAATAACAAGTATAATAACAATTTAATGACCAACCCACTGGTCATAATGCACAGTTTGAAAACCTTGATTTGTAGTATTTTAAAACAAAAAGTCTGATTTTCACAAGTAAATTTAATCTGGTTAGTTATTTCACGGTACTAATTAAACAGCTTACTAAGGTCAGGGCCAGACACTGCCAAATACAGAAATGCTATGGTCAGCAAGCCATAGTCCTTAACCCCTGAGTGCTGATTGCAGGGAGGTTAAAAAACATGTCAGTGATGTGGAAGGCTAACACCAGCTTAGCCATAGGTGTGCATGGGTTATAATAGTAAATCCCCAGCTGAAAGAAAAGAAATATAGGTCCCCACCTCCGTTTGCCTCTATTCGACTAATATTATCATTAAGTTTGGATTTAGGACCTAGCTCCCTATTTTGCTATCTGGACCTAGTCATGCCCCAAAATTGGAAGAGAAGGAATGTTAAGTTGTGCTTGGCTTAAATACAGATAGAAATTGAGTACATCACAGAACATAAGAATAGGAGTGTGAAAATTTGATTACTTAAATAGAAAAGTAATCAAAGACTGTTTTTTCAGTCTTCATTGAAAGTCCCTTGGGCCAGCCAGATAATTCAACAGACTAAAGCACCTGCTTAGAGCAAGTACAGCATCCAGGGTTTGATGCCCAGGGTGCCAGGCCAGCCCCCCCGGGCATGCTGAGGTGTGATTGCAATTGGGCACGGCAGCACGCACCTGTAATCCCAGTGCTTGGGAGGCTGAACAAAAGGGAATCACTATGCGTCTGATCGGTGTAGTGAAACCTTGTAGACCTTGGACTAAATACACAAAAAAAGAAAGATGCTTAAGTTTATTTTAGTTTATTTCTATAACCAAATTATGACATAATGATGTATTTGAAATTGAAGAGTATTTATAATCATGGACATACCAATTTGAAATATACCCACAATATCTTTTTGCAACCATTATTACTTTAAGCTTAATTATATTATCCAATAAAACAATTGAACACTTTATATGCACATTAATTCACAAAACAACAAAAAGAATATAATACTCACTTGTTGTATTTGAAATCATTGCCTAAAGAAAACTGTACCTGAAAGAGGTTTATCTCACATGTCTTAAAGATTTATAGTTAATTAGAGTAAAACACGGGTAGGTAATTCTAAATGTACTGCAATTTCATCCATTTAACAAAGAACTTATTTCACTGGTATAAATTGCAGATACAAGAAAGCATGGGGATTTGCTGCTATTTTTAAAGAAATTGCACCACTGCCCATTTATTTTGATAAAAATGCCTATGTGGGTTCTTCCCACCCGTACCCATCTCATTCCAGATAAAGAATCTCATTCCTTCTCTGTTATCTCCAGAGTGAATCCATCAGGGTCCAGGACCTGGGCTTCCCTGATATCCTGACAGTCATCTCCTTCCCACTCCATTTTCAGAACCGAAATCCAAACCACCACTGTCCCCTGCCCAAACACCTGTAAAAATCTGCTGCACAACTCCCTGTGTTCTCTCTCTTGCTTCTGTGAAACCCAGTCTCTCCAAACAGAAAGTAGGCTTTCAGGGCTGACGAGATAGCTCAGCAGACTAAGAGCTTGCTTTGGCAAACACAGGGACCAGTGTTCGATCCTGGGTCCCATGTGCCATGCTGGTCCCACCCTGAGCCCTGAGTCGGGCGTGGTGGCCCACACCTGGAATCCCACCACAGGGAAAACTAAAATTACTACAAGGCTGAGCTGCGTAGTGAGACCCTGCACCAAACACATAAATGAAAAGAAGAAAAGAAAGACAGCTTTCAGATTTAAGTCAACACAGAGCACTCAGAAGTGTCTCTGGCTCCAACTACATTCCTGGTCCTCACCAACCAGTGCTCCTTTCCTTGTAACCTGCACATCTGTCCATTTAACTGCTGCTCCTTTCTCAGATGGAGTGGGGAATCATGTCTACTTGGTCAAGCCAAATTGTCCATACCCTTGGACAACTGTTATTCTCAATGTCTTTTCGACAAGGATTTTTAGATGCTATCATTAAAATTGTTCGATTTTGAGTAAAACAGATTATCTTTCAGGAGGATGGGTGGGCTTTATGCAGTTACCGGAAGGCATGAATAGAAGTACAGGTGCACGCATGTGCACAAATACACACACACACACACACACACACACACACACCTTGTTGGAGAACACTGACCATAAAATTGTACTTCAGACCTTCCATCAGAGACACCTTTGATCTTGATGCCCTCTGTCTCTGAAACCCCCTTCTTTTTTTTTTTTTTTTTTTTTTTTTTTTGTCTTTTCGAGACAGGGTCTCACTATGCAGTTCAGGCTGGCCTTAAGCTCACTTTGTAGCTCAGGCTGGTCTCGAACTCACAACAATCCTCCTGCCTCAGCCTCCCGAGTGCTGGGATTACAAGCATGCACCACCACACCCGGCTGAAACCCCCTTCTTAGCATCAGCACAGCATACCTGTTTCACTCCACTCCTGCCCTATCTTGGCTCAAATGAGCCCCTGCCAGATGCTCCAGGGCATCACTTCTGACCCTAACAGGACTTTTCTAGTCATTTTTTTTCATATATTGCCTGTTTTCCATGGCAGATTTTAAGTTTCAAGAGGAAAGGATCTGTTATATGATTGTTCAGTATCTCATTCCCTGTGGGCTCCCAGTAACTACAATGCCAGAGACACAGGAACTATTTAGAAAGTAGTTATCAAGAAGGAAAGCAAGCAAGCAAGCAAGCAAGCAAGCAAGCAAGCAAGCAAGCAAGCAAGCAAGAAAGAAAGAAAGAAAGAAAGAAAGAAAGAAAGAAAGAAAGAAAGAAAGAAAGAAAGAAAGAAAAAGAGCAAGGGGAGGGAGAAATTAAAAATGTATGTTTATGAATGTTCAAACAATTCCCTTACCATTATCACCTAAGTACCAGAGTTTGCTTACTCTGGGAGCTGATTCTGTATCTGCAGTCCACACCATGAGGTACAAATCTTGCTAAAAGGCAGATGCAATAGTCCTAGCGCCCTCCTAATCTCTCCACTTAGGACCCAAGTCTTAAATAGAAAAACTCAGATATGTATCTTAAAAGTCTCTCTCTCTGTGTAGTTTACTCTGGTAAATCTGAGTGTCAGAGCGTGAAACTCATGGTTTCTTTACAAACTGTAACAATTAGAAACAGTCCTTTGTATTTCTCTATGACAAATCTTCCCTGTCACAAAAGGGTCTTGTCATTGTGTGGATCTAATTTCAAAAGTTCTAACTTCTAGCCAATTTCTTTTTTTAATTAATACAATATTGTCTGTATTGATAAAATTGAAATTAAACATTGTCTTGTCTTGTTTCTTAATGTGGGAGCTCAGGAGTCAGGACCAGCTCCAACTTGCTAAATTCGTGTGAAGGATGCTCAGAATATTTTAACTTCATAAGTACATTACATCATACTCCTCAAATCCCCCCTTGCTAAATGTTAGAGTTAGTGCAAATGATTAAAATGGAGATCAAATTCTCCATTCAGTGTTTCACTCATTTGCTCTTCATTCTGAAGCATTGCTGAGCACCAGGGACTGAGCTACATGCTACATATACATTAGGAAATGAAACAGACGGAGTACCTGCCCTTGAGAAGATAGTAGTCTGGTGGAAGCAGAAAAAAGGATAATCAAATGTTAATAAATAAGTATATTATTTACAAACTATAAATCTGGATATGAATATACTGGTAGAGGGGAAGAGGGGAAGCTTATTCCCTAATGGGAAATTCTGGCAAGGCCTCTGCGAAGCAATAGTGTTTTATTCCACAGTGTGAAGGAAGAAAAGGAGGAAGCCAAAAAGGAAACTAAGGCTTAGAGATGAGGATAGGTAAAGGTGAGCCCGAAGAAGGCAGCCTGGGCAAAGACCAGGGCAAGGTGGGATCTGATCCCCTCCATACCTGGTGCATCTTCCTCCATGCAGCCTCCTCCCTAACTTCTGAATTTTTCTTTCCTCTAGCTTTTAGCTAAGATCGTATGCTGTCTTTCCGGCATGTCCACTCTTCTTTGGACTCTGAGTATGCAGAGGGAGACATCTAAATAGAAACCATGTAGTTTGCCATGCAAATGCATCCACTTGAACACAACTCAATTGAATAGATGTCCCTGTTGTTCATTATCCAAGCTCGGCCTGACTGCACATCAATGAAGGTGTCAGCTGTGGTGACTTGGTTTGTCCAGTCATTCCGTGTTCACTAGTCAAGCCCTCCATCTCACCATCAGAACCCTTTACAAAGTAAACGCTTCCAATTGAATTCATAGGATCAATAGTACTTTTCTTTACATACTGAAAGTGTTGATTTTGTAAGATCAAGTCAGAAACCTTTCACTGGTCTTACTTTCAGCCCTATCGATTTAAGTCACTTGAAATCAACTTTAATTCCATCCTAATACAATTAATGCAGAGAAGCTGTAAAGTCATAGGCTCTTAGAATTAAGCAGAGCATCATCCATTAGATTTTTAGAATATTTATCTCACTGAGAGATATTTTTACCTCTATTTGAGAATTTCTTGTCACTGAGTTATAGTTAGCACTTTATTAAACACACCTGGGAGAAAACACACCTTGGAGCATCCAAGACCAGAGACTCCTGGGAGGAAATGGGCAGGAAACAGAAGACCTAACTTAGATTCATGACAGGACTGGCGACTGTGTGCCTGACTTGATGACATTGTGCCCCATCTGGCCCTTGGCTTTATTCAAAACTTCTGTATCACCATAAGATAAATATCATCTCTCTAATGAAAGGCATGAGCTCACAGATTTGGGCATGGTAATCAGCCAGGCAATGTAAATGTCATTTGAGGTGAGGGAGAAAAAATCTGCAAAGAAAGAAGGCATGAAGTGATAGGCACACATGGATGGTAGGAATTACAAACAGAATGGTTAAAACTGCAACTTCTAGTCCTAGTCTAAAGCACATTGACCAAGTCCTTTACATTTTTGTCTATGGGCATAAGGCTCAAAACTGCTAGATTTATTATATGGATTGTGTTTAAAAAAAAAAAAAAACATACACGAGTTCATCAAGGATGCTTTATCTTGGCAGCAAGCTCTTGACTTGCCTTTCTTTTACCGACTAGCATTTTCAATAAAACTGAAATAACCTTTTCATTGTAGCTTTAAAAATAGAAAAGACACAAAGATGGAGCCTGAGATTGGGAGTGGTGGCACATGCCTGTAATCCCAGCACTTGGGAGACTGAAAACAGGAAGATCACTGAGTCCAATCTAGGTAGTGAGACTCTATATACCCTGTACTTAATACATTAAAAAAATAGGAAAGACATGCCAAACCAGATTTTCTATAGAACTTCTTATAACATAAGCAAATCATGAAATGACTCTCAAGTCACTTACTTTTTCTTTCGGGTGGAACTATGACTATTTGTAGGGATGTTTTCATAAGGGGAAATACATAGTATTAAACATATGATATACAGTTACCAAACTGATGATCAAGTGAACATTTTCAGTACCAATTTTTCCTTACTCTAAGAATACAATCCTGCCATCTTGTAAAATAATTGATACAGATATAAAATTTAGCCCTGCATACAAGTCAGAGCAAAAGAATTAGATGTAAATATGTTGTCTCTTATTTTTCTAATTGTCACATGCATGTATTTTTATTTTGCCTAGAATGATGCTACAGAAAGCTTTTTAATGAAAAACTTTCCAAATGAATACATTACATTGAGCTTAGCATGAAAGTGTTTTTGTTCTGATGATTCCAATATCTGTACAATCAAAATCACCTCCTAGTGCCTGATACCAATGCTAAGACTTAAGAGCACTTCATCTCACTTAAACTTCTCCATATTTATAAGATGCAAATGTTGTATTTACATTATAGATTCATTATACAGATGAGAACATTGAGATTCAGAGACAGTAAGAAGCTTAGGGTGGAAAGAATAGTTACTAATGATTTTATAAATTAAATCAAAGTCTGTCTAATTCCACACAACCTTGATTCATAAATTGCAAACGGCAAGAAGAAATTAAACCAAGCCAACATAACTGCTGTTTCTATTATTTTGGCATTATCCTGATTAATACTGTGATCAATTTTTTTTCCAATGCCCACTTTTTCTTGATGGTGAATTGGTCCTGAAAATCTCTTGGTCTCTGTCTCTGTCTCTGTTTCTCTGTCTGTCTCTGTCTCTGTCCCTGTCTTTGTCCCTGTCTCTGTCTTTCTCTGTCTCTGTCTCTCTCTCTGTCTCTCTCAGTGTCTCTGTCCCTGTCTCTCTCTGTCTCTCTCTCTGTATGTCTCTGTCTCTCTCTGTATGTCTCTGTCTCTCTCAGTGTTTCTGTCCCTGTCTCTGTCTCTCTCTCTGTCTCTGTCTTTGTCTCTGTCTCTCTCTCTCAGTGTCTCTGTCCCTCTTTCTCTCTCTCTCTCTCCCTCTCTCACACACACACACACACACACACACATACAGGTTTTTTAAAACCATTTCTTCACTCAACCTATATATTGACCTGAAAATAATGACTGTCATTTTCATTCTCATTTGACTTATCTGTGAGCTCTTTTGACACTACCTGTATCTTTGGAGAAGTGGAGATTTGCTTAGGAGTGCTTTTGAAAATGAACCAGTATAAGGACATAGCTTCATAGTGAAGGATAAACATTGCTCTTTTGACTTGCTTGATAGACTTTCATCTGCCTTTCTTTAACTGCTTTACTCACATTGCTGTGGCTTAGTATTTATTTCTCCTTGAAGAATTTGTTGTCACAAAAATTAATTACTTTGCTGCTAATAAAATTAGGATTTCAGAAAAACGGAAGCTTTGAAACATTACCCCTCCTTCTGGGAAGCATACTTGTGCTCTCTAATGTGGAACTTAGGACTTTTACAAATATAGTACTTTGTTTAAATAGTTTAATGAGATTCTTATTTTATTCTTTTTTTGTAATTATTTGTAGAATGTGCAGTGCATGGTGATTTAATTCTTAAAAAACTAATTAGTGTGCTATGGGATGATTTGTCTTTTGTTAATTTCCGTTAACACTGCATTCTGAAAAAAAAAACACTACATTTTGGTTTTGGTGGGGTCTGTTGCACTGGTTCCCCATGGGCATCTCTGAATGAAATGCGTATTTAACTATGTCCAATGTAGCTATTACTAATGAAAGAATGAGTCAAAAGAAAAAGAATGGATATTTTGATGAATTTTATCTGAATGGCTGAAGTTTTAAATCCTTTAAAGGAGTACAATATATTTACCCAATTGACTACATATTTTAAAGCTATACTTTCTTACAGAGGAATTTTGGCCTGCAGTATAGGATCGATCAGTGATGACACGAAAGGTAGTGGCGATAAATAATAATGAAAGAACAATTATCAAAATGTACTAAGTGTTCACTGTGGACCCAATACCAGGACATTTACCTCCTTTCATTTTTGCAAAGAGCCTTTGTGGCTTGTAAAATTTTTATCCCTGATGTACAGTGAAAGAAATTCAACTTTGGGAGGTTAAGCAAATCATGCAAAATCACCTGGGTAGCTAGAGATATGATCCAAGTTTCCAAAGACAAAATGTTAAACATTCTCAGGAATATGTTCAGTCTTTGTGAATAGAAAAAGTAACCTCGCTGTATTTATAGCTTCATCTAGTTCTCCGTAGTTTTTTAAACCATAACAACAGTGGTTTTCACCTAGGAGGAGGCACTGCCAGTGTGACCATTCAGCAGTACCTCAAAGCACATTTCGCTTCCTCTGCTCAGTAGCAGAGTCCTAGGGACACAACACACAGGCATGGGACACCCCACAACAAGCAAGTGTCTGACCAGAAGTCAAGAGTGCCAGATTGTGAAACCCTGTTCAAGGAAATGTCCAATGAGAGTTTTCTCCTAGTAACTGTGCCTTTACATGGCTGAATTTCTGTTTCAACTGCTCTATCTGAGGCATAAAGGACTCTGGGCTTTATGTTTATAACAGAGACTGCAAGACAGCTTAGATCATGCTTCAGAGCCTCCAAGGGCCAAAGGCATGTGGTCTTAGGGCCCGATGGCATCGATACTATTGCCATAGACAAGCCATGCGGCCTGTTCTCAACATGCACTGTCCACCTACGTTATGTATTCCAGTGCTCACAGTACTGCAGGAGAAGACTGTCTTCCATGTCATGGATGAAGACGCTCAGTAGCACAGAGGTTAAGGAACCCCTAAAACTGCATAGCTAATAAGTAGGCAAACCCAGACCCTCCTCCCAAGTACAAACACTGTTCGAAATAGTCCAGATATAAATAGCAAGAGAAATGTGGGCTCTCTGTTCTGTTCTAATCCTCTACTGCACTAAAATAGGGTTTACATTGAAATAAAGTCACATACTTCTCAGATTATTTTTTAATCAGCTTAGATTTTAGTAAGTAGCCATTTGACTCATCCCACAGAAAAATACATCCCCTCATCTCATAAACAGTATAAAAACAGAGGATGGGATATGAATGATCATGTTTTCTAACCAGCTGCTTTGTTTTCTTGAAAGAGGAAACCAAGCTGAGAGAGTTTGTGCAAGTTGACTGTGGCCTCATGGCAAGTTTGGGGACATGTGTGACAAGAGCACAGTTCTTTAAGACCTTTCTTGCCACACTCTCCAGTGTACCCAGCTCCTTCCTACAGACCGAAGAGCAGCCGTTGGTTCATGCTCTTCATGGACAAAATTCTTTTACAAATTAGGTACACAAATTAATTATCCTTATTATTTTCAGAAATTGTTTAGAACCACAAATATGTGCTTAAAAATCTCAGGCCTTTGAAGGAGACAATGAAATCCCACAACCCTCATTACTATGCAATCGAATCACTCTGTGAAACTAATTAAAGATTTTGGAGTATTTTATGCCTCTCAGAATGAAGTAGAAAAATGCAATCACATGACTTCATAAGAAAACAGTGAAGGAGTGTAAGCCATCCAAATGCAAAGGCTGTGTAGAGCTGGTCCCTGGACACTACTCCCTCCTTCCAGAGCAATCTGTTACCTTAAAGCAGAGCTACTTGGGGATAGGGTTGTCTCTCTGTGTAGAGCATGTGCTTAGCATTTACAAGGTTCTAGGTTCACTCCTCAGCACTTAAAAACAACTTTAAACTCAAACTTTAAAATGCAGATTGCCCTACTTGGTAGGTTTCTCACTGTACTTCATTCTACCTCCTTTTCTGAAGTTTAATTGGGCAAATAAGGAAAGAGAAATATAATGGGGTGTGTCTCCATTCATGAAATAGCATTTTCCCAAACATCAGCAGTGAAAGTGGAGGAAAATGTCCTGGGACTTGGGAACAAAGTAGCTCAACATCGAGTACCTCTAATCCAAAACACTAAAATCTCCAGTGCTTTAAAACCTGAAACTTGGAGCACTGAACAAGTAGAAGGATCTACATCATGAAACTGTGTAATGCAAGCAATGATCAAAAATAAAAATTCTCTTTAGGCTATGTATATGAGATGTATATGAGATATGTATGAGACAGCAAATACTGTGGTTAAAACTATCCCTAAAATATTGATGTATATGTTAATATCCCCCCTAAAATTCTTTAATGCCAAAATCCAAAACTCTTCCAGCCCCAAACATTTTAGATAAGAAGTAGCCAGCTTATATATCACTATCCTCACATACATTTTCAATTTATAGTTTTCGTCTGTTCAGTATCACATATTACATGGTACTATGGAAGTGCACAAATATAAAATTGGTTAATATGGAGTTGACATGCTCTATCACTTTGAAGGTCACTGCTCTGTGTTCTTGAACACAACCATTTCCTGAGTATTTCCCAGGGTTCCAGACTGTAGACCCTTGATCCTCTAGCACTACATTAAAGGCAAACACTTCCTTTCATTCTTGCTGTACCTTTCAGGCTAAGGCTTTGGCCAAGTTGCTAGCAGAATTTACATCTCTATGGACTCCAATTTCAACTGCACTGCTCATATGCAGTACTCTTTGCCTATAGTATGCCCTCAAGTTATCCCACCCTCTGGGTGAAGACCACTACTTTAGCTACCCAACATGTGAGCAAGTGAAGCTTGAAGACCCTACAAAAGACAAGTTTCTATAGTTGTGTCTTAATGATCTACAGGTTTCTACCTTTACTGGCTTAAAACAACACAGATTTATTATCTTACCTATGTAGGTCTCACTGCACTAAAATCAACCTTATATGTTTATAGAAACTGTAGAAAAAATTCATTTCTCTGCCATTTTCAGTTTCTAGAGGTCCCCTGCTTTCCTTACACAATGGCCTCTTCCTCAGGTACAAAAATAGGTGGATAGTATCTCTAGATGTCTTTGTCTTGAAATTTTACCTCATTTGCTCTGATTTCCTGCCTCATTGTGAGGATCTCTATTGCTGAGAACCTAGCTCAGATTCCCAACTGCCTATACAGGGTACAATGAAGGACAAAATAAAAGACCAAGACAGTTTTAGTAATGCATAAAAGTGGTGTCAATGCCTCAGGATGGACAAAGACAAGGAGTCTCCAAGCTTGCCACTATTTATTGAACACTACGCACATTTTCAGAAGAGACAGTATACAATTGCCTGGGTGACAATTGCTGTGAGATAGTAAAAGAAACAAAGCATTCTTGCAGGGATGAGACAAAGATTAATAAGGAAAATACATTTTTCTCCAAGTGAAGCTTTCACTACTGCAAATGCATTGTTTTAAAGATCTCTCTACCCTCAGCATGTCCTTATCTTGCCCTGTGAGCATAGGGATTCTAGGGTCTTCCTGCATGACCTGAGGCAAGTGAAATTTCCACACACCTCTTAGCCCACAGGGCAAAGCATGCACAGGTCTCAGACCTCAAGCTGCCCTTAATTACTGATTCTTGTCCCCAACACTTTGTGACTGAACCTAGATGATCCAAGATAATTTCCCCATCTCAATGTTGATAACTTAATCTAATTTTTCGAAGTCTCTTTTGTTGAATGTAGTTAACACAGGCACTAGAAATTGGGGTGTGTATATATTTGAGAAACCACTACTTTACCTACTGATTGCCAAAACTAAGGGTAAGAAGTTCATTCTGCTAAAGAATGAGGCTGTATTTGCCTTGATTCCAAAGTTGGAGGACTAGAAAAAGTAGAATGTCAGGGCCAGACATATCTGGATTTTCATCCCAGAAATCTTATAACTTTGTCAATTGCAAAGTTATAAGATTTTTAGACATGTTACTTATTCTTTCTATGATTCCTTCCTCTTCTGTTATATGAAGAAAATTAACCTCTCATATAGGCATAATGCAGAGAAGACTACTTACCAAGATAATGGGTTCCTAGTAGGTGTTCCATGAAGGTTAGCTCTCTTCCTGTTCTGATGTTACAGCTCCAATGTCATGTATTACTGACTATTGACCATGGCGTATATCCTCGCTCACTGGAAGTCTTGTCTCTTTGTTTATCCAAAGCCCTTCAGCTCCATACACAATCCAAAAGTTAAGTCAGCTCAACATAAAGGGGTTTGGTGGTTAAGAACAAAGAGACAAAGCAAGAATATAATCAAGCATTTTAACATTCAGCCTACATTTTTCTAGTTCATATGCCAGGTTTCTTCTTAGTTAGTTCTGGTCACTATACTAGCTAAAAATTAACCAGTTGGCTAAAATACCTTGGTATATAGCAAAGGGGATGAAGTTATAGTTTGAATGCCACAGGGCTATGTTTATCCATGAAAGTTCTAAAAGGTTTGTGTCATCACTAGTAAATAGGAAATAGAGCATATTGGCCATTAATTTTGAAGAAGCTTGCAAAAAGCAAAACAACATGATGAGGAACTGTAACCCAGGGAAATATTTTCTCTCTAGAGTTATTAGGCATTTGGAATAAGTGGTTAAGTCAGCTTGGCTGTTACAACTCTTTAGCTGTTGCCAATTGGGAAGCTTTTATAGGTCTCTGTGTCCCCTGATATCACTGGTATACTAATAAGTGTGGTAAATTTTTTATGCAAAAAGAATCATAACACTGAGAATACTTGTGAGAATTCAGTAAACTCTAGAGTCCCACCTAAGAATTTCTTATTGAAAGAATTGATTATGACTTGGTAAAATTCCACTGTCTGTAATCACAATACTGAGTAAAGTAAAGATTTTCTGTTACTTAATGTTACAGAAAACAGGAGAATTTTCTATTTGCTTTCATTGTTGGTGATCCTAATTAGGATTACTAACAGAAGACTGTAATTATGGCCTGAGTTTTTTGTCCTTGATGATATGACACTGCTATTTTTTCTCTGTCTGGAGAGTATCAGGACAATGAGTTGGATCCTGATACAATTAAGATTGAGTACCATCCTCTGTTTCATAACTAAATTCTATCTTCCTATATCCTTTGAACACTCAGTTGGTGTTGAAGTTGGCTGATGCTCCTTCCTCTACCACTTTGTTATGCCCACAACAATGTCAGCGTAACAATGTTCCTACTCATTGCAGAACACCCCAGCTGAGGAATATTTGCTTCCTCTTGCACAGTAAAAGCTCTGAAGTCCCAATTTAGAGGTAGGCTTAAGTAGCCTGAGGTCTTTCTATTCCTCCAGATTCTCACTCAGGGTATTATTTAGAGTCTAAAGTTAAAAGATCAACTCAACACATACAAAAGAAAAGTTCTCTCTCTCCTGTTAATAACTTCTCCAAAGACATAGAGGACTCACTAAGGGAAGATGGATACTGCAGAAACAGACTCCACACAGGCTTGACTGTGTAGCCTTCACAGATTGAGAAAATTCTCAAAGAAAGAAGCTTGGCTCATTTCTACTCACTGGCCAGACAAACAGCCTCTGTGAGTTTGTAGTAATTCAAATCATTTCTAATTTCTTTATTAATATAGAATTCAGAAGCATAAAGCTTCCTGTATAGGCATATCTTCCCATTTCATCCTTTAAAAAGCAAATGAACAAAAGACCATGAGGTAATACACTTAATGAGAGAGAGAGACAGAGACAGAGAGACAGACAGAGACAGAAAAAACATATAGGCAAAACAAAAGAAAACAAAACCTCTGTGAAAAGAATAGAAAATAATACTTTTTTTAAAATCACCAAGCCATGATTAAAATCCATCTACAAGATAAGCCAACTTCTCTTCTCAAGTGGAACAACAAATCCATTCGGTTTAGTCAAAATCAAAATAATGCTATGGCTGAAGAGGAATTGGAAGTGTGCACATAAGCAGCTTAACAATGTAATATTCCATCCAGGTAAAAATACTATGTGTTGATTAGTAAACAATTGTGGGAGATTTTGGAAACTATGAATGAAAAGATTAGCATGAATCTTTGTGAAAAATTTTAAAGTCATGTTTAGATGAACAAACTCTGTAATTTAACATCTGAACATATAAAGAATATAGAGGAAGCACAATATGCTCTTTTTCATTTTCTTCTAATCACATGATTATATTTTAATTATAGCTCTCATTTGTTGAAAGTATATTCAAATACAATGTTTTCTTTTTCTTCTGGATGGCGTCTTAATGGTTTTGTTTTCATCTTTAGATGACTCAGCCTACAATGATTTAGGAGCCAAATGTTCAGGCGCTTTTAAATCGATCACTCATGATGCAATTAAAATCAAAATATGTGCATAAAATTGATATTTTAATCAAATCACCATGTAGCTATGTAGCAATTTAGAAATAAGGAGAAAGTGTGTGGCCTGGAGCCCCAGAATCATCTCCTTATTGGCCCTGGGGAATTACTTCCCTTCTTGGTACCCTCAACAAATGGTTGCTTGCGGGCTGAGTTCCCATGAGTCATGCACAAAGCAGCTCCAGCTCATTCTGAACATTGTGTGGAGGTGCCCTTGGTGGGTCACTCACTAGCACAGAGAGGCAAGGGGTCACTTCCATGTCCAGTTTTAGGACTGCGCTCTTGGAAGGGAAATATTTATTTTAGAAGGAATGTAGTAAGCCCACGTTTCTTTGTACATCCTTCTGGCTCGTTTTGAGAATCGTTCTGGATCTCCCCCCCCCTTGACCTCTAAGTCAAAAGACTTTTCCACACTTTCCAACTTAAGCATTGCCCTTTAGCTTGCACTTCTGCTTTTATACTGTATACTTTGTTTCCAACTCTTTAATTAGAAATGGTTAATTTGACTTCTTGTCTGAAGGCAAGGAGAAAATGAGTCTTAAACAGTATTAAGCGCCCATAAATATTTCACTTTACACTAATTCTCATGCCTCCAACTGAGATGTTTGAAGTTCTCAAAAAAAGAAAAAAAAAAAGAGTCTCTGTTTCCCTCAACTAAACACATAATTTAATTTTACTAGAAAACAGTACAATATGTACCAGTTTTACTACTCACACTTTTCGCTCCAAACTTGTATTTTGTCCATTTCATATTTTCCTTTCCCACACACTAAGCCCAAGGATTGCACAGACCCTTAGACCAGAATGTTGCAGAAACCCTAGAACTCCCTCACAGGGTGCAATTTAATGTGCCCTTCACCTCCAGAAGATGCTTATGGCTACCCCCACACCCAGAGAGACACATTTCATTGTCCTAATTTAGAAATAGAAGAGTTTTCTCTTTACATTTAGAATGTTCCAAAATGAAATGAAAATTCAAACAAGCTTGCCAAGTAAATGAATGTGAGTGACTGATGAAAACATAACAAAGCAGGTTTTTTGACTATTGATTAAATTAGCATTAGTGAGTATAATATATTTTATTCACTTGGATCAAATCCCATTTGTTGGAGAAATTTGTAAAGACGCACTTCCATAGCACACCGTGTAGTTTATTTGATCTTCTAACATCAGTCCAAAGTAAAGACTTTAATACTTCCGATTGTATAGATGAGAAACCAATGTAAATGGGTACTAAGTAACCCCTAAGAAGTCACAAACCAAGGGCGGGTGAGATAGCTAAGCAGACTAAGCACCTGCTTAGGCAAGCACAGGGACCAGGGCTTAATCCCTCGTACTGCATGCTGCACAGGTCCTGCTTCTGGGCATGCTGAGCCTGCCTCTGAGCCTGCCTCTGAGCCAGTCACCCAAAAAAGCACAGTGGTGCACGTCTGTAGTCCCAGCACTGGGGAGGCTGAAAACAGGAGGATTGCTATAAGTCTGAGCAGCACAGTGAGACCCTCTACAAAATACATAAATTTAAATAAATGAAAAAAAGTCACACACCTAGTACATAAGAGATTCAGGCTGCAAATCAAGGCAGCCAGAAGTCCACGATGCTGTGCTGCTTCTTACCATGCAATCAACAGCTGCATATGCAAATGCACACATATATGCATGACTATGTCCACATATAGACAATGCACACATGTACACACGGACCTGCATGGATTACACGTGCATCCACAAGTAGACATACATATAGACAGGGTATTATTAAAAGGAACCTAATTTGTATAAGAAATCATCTTTGAAAGTATAAAAGCTGAAAAAGAGAAGTGTAAATAGCAAATGTTTTAACCTCTGCACTTTGCTCCCCACATGGCCTTGCTATCACTCATTGTAATCAAGACTCATCTCACCTCATAGGCAGTGCCAGTCCATCGGCCTTGCGTTGATCAAACAATAAAAGCACTGACTCTTCCTTTCAATGAACTATTAGAAATGTTATTCTTGTCAATGTTATGATAAGAATTTATAATACAGTAGATTTGCAGACACATGTAAGATCATGTAAAATATGCAAATTTGGAAACGTCTATGGCTAGGGATAATTCACACGGCTGTTTTTCACCTTTATTAAGGTACAGCATCATGACTGCAGAGTCTTATCCCATACACTGAGAATAGCTGCGCACCTAATTACATGAGAGCTTCAGCTCTGGGAAATTTGTCACAGATTGGTAACGGGAAGCTGGGAACCAAGGAAGAGCCCCGAGAGGAAGTCACGGATAAGGAGATGCTATTTGGCCAAGGCCTGCCACCTCAGAGTCCTAGAAAGCAGGAAGCAAAGGGAAAGCAGATGGGACAAACACGTCTGTGCTCCAGCGGTGCTCTCACTGGAAGTCACTGAACGCCCACGTTCCTCCCCTTCTTTGCTTCATTTCTTCTGTGATTCCCTCTGCCCCGGGCATTTGGTCAGGGTTTACGAAGTGAGGCCTGCCTTCCTCAAAACATCAAAGCCTTCTTTCTGAGGCATCTATTACTATAAAGAAAAGTAGCCCAAATTACTTATATACATTTATACATGTGTGTATGCAGAACTGTATATGTATGAATATGGACATGCACATATAGATTTGCAAATGTACTCTCTCTCTCTCTCTCTCTCTTTAAGTTTGGAACTACATGAAAGTTAGTTTTTCACTCTGATAGCCTGATTTGAAGCACCCAAGCATCCAGGGTCGCAGGTGTGCATTTGAAGGCCTGCTGCCAAGAGCCAGTTACAGAGCACCAGTTTCAAGGGGCCATGCAGCAGAAGGAAACTTGCCAATCACCCATTCAATCCAAGGTCTTACTGTTACATAAGCCTTTTTAGGGTTTACAGATTTTTTATTTAAAAAATAAAGATATTTTGGGCCGATGAGATAGCTCAGCCATCTAAGCATCTGCTTAGGCAAGCACAGGGACTGGAGTTCTATCCCCAGCACCACCTGCCATGCCAGCCTCACCCCTGGGGCATGCTGAGCTGGCCACCAAGGCCCAGGTGTGGTGGCACACACTTGTAATCCCAGCACTGGGGATGCCGGAAGCAGGAAAATTACTATGAATCTGAGCTGCATTGTGAGAACCTGTACAAAATACATTAAAAATAAAATATGAAGATACTTTTGCAATACTATCTTCTTTCATCTGTTTTTTTTTTTTTTTCCTTTTTTGCTTAGTGTGCTATTGTTTCAAATCTCATGTTTTTAGTCCATATGTTATATCAGAGCCAGAAGAGTGGTTTTGTGATTTGGGAATCTTCTCTGCACCCATAATTTTGTTAAAAATTGTTGTCTTGTGAATTTCATTTCAAAGTTGGCCTACTGCTGTCTGCTGTCATGCTACAGTTAGGGTTTCCTTCTGTTTGGTTTCTACTCTTCTTATTTTTCTGACCTTAATGTTCCCTGTAATGACAGCAAAAACTCCCTATTTACAGAGTTTTCCTGCAAGCAGCTACTAGACTAAGTGGGGAAAATATCAATTTTTATGCATGACTAACTGAAAAATCCTCCATTTTAGTGAAACAAGCCCCAAATGAGTAATTTATGTATAGCAATGAAAACCAGATGAATAATTTCTTGATTTCAGGAAACAAATGAACGACAGTCTCATTTCCAAACTTTCTTTTTCTGTAATACAAAACAAAAGGTCAAAAACTGAATTACTATACCACAAGAAAAAAGCAATACTTTAGTCATGTTCTAGACTAATTAATTAGAAAATTATAGCATTAAAGCTAATTACAATATAATTGTTTTATAGATTTTGCATTCCTTTGACCATAAAGGAATTATAGTCATTTTGAGACATTAGTTTACCTTATTTGTAATAACATATCTATTATTCGTACTAACATGACTGATAATTGCATCTTTATTTGCTTTTGATTGCTAGAAATTTATTCTTGGCCAACTTATTTTTTTTAATTATAGAAGGTATTTGTTGGTTTGGGAATAAGAACCAGATGTCTAAAAATAGGTAATAATTTATCATGAGGTATAAATTTTTATTAATGGTTTAAGGTAGAAATTGCTATTTGATATTTTGACAAATGATTTTTATATTCTATATTCAGTTGACTGTATGTAAGTAATTTGTTTAATCACAGAAAAATTGTAGCATCACTGAATAACAATTGCACTCACACCAGGTATCCTCACTGTACTTTGTCACGTACTATTAACCACCTCAATCAAAGTGTTGTTACTAAAAGAAGTCACTCAACTTTATTTCACTGGTAGTTTAGAAGGACCCGCTGAAGCATCATAATATGCTCCCTTAAAAAGTGATAGAGGAGGGCTGGGGAGAGGGTTCAGTGGAATAAGCACTTCCTTGGCAAGCGCAAGGGCCTGAGTTCAATCCCAGGTTCCATAAAAAAAAAAAGTGACAGAGGACCAGGGATATAGAACAGCAGCATAAGCTCCTGACTGGCAAGCACAAGTCACCAAGTTTGATCCCCAGTACTGAAAAAAAAAAAAAAAAGTGGTAAGCGTGGGTTACAAAGTGAGATCAAGGCCAACCTGAACTGCATATGAAACCCTGTCTTAGCAAGAGCCACAAAAAAAAGAAGTGAGGAGAAAACAACATGAACACAGAGGAGTGGAGCAGGACAAACACGGGCAAATTTCTATGTGACCCACCCACTTCTCAGAGGCACACAACCCTCCCCCGGTGCAGCCACATGGCAGAATCCAGCAGCTCCCCTCGTCATATGCTCTGTCCTATGAGAAACACCACCAACTATCTCCATCCTCGTCATATGCTCTGTCCTGTGAGAAACACCACCAACTATCTCCAACCTCTGTAGCTGACACTGCTGTACATAATCTCCTTAAGTGCTACAGGGAGTAGATGGGAAGAGAAGACTGTGGAAGGGATGTGCCAGGACTTCTCAGTGTCATTTCGTCCTCCCTCTGAACTTGAACATGCTGGAAATGAACCCATTTCGGGCAAAAGAATTTGAAAGCCTAGTCCCTCATGCACGGATTTAACGTCAGTGTCTGTGCCCAACATCTGAATGGAGATGGTATCCTGATGCACCGTCTCTCCTCTAGCTGTCTTTCATCACTGTTGCTGCCTTATTTGATGTGATTTCTAATGTTCAGGGAGTACTGTGGACTCATGCTGATAAGATGGAAAAGAGCAAAAATTTATTTCATCTCAGAAGGAAATCCACATAGATTTGTACATTTAAGGATGCATTGCCATTTCTCTTTCCTCCTACCAGTAGTTCTTTCCTTTTGAGCAGTTTCTTTCCCTTTCACTGTATCTATTGCTCCTTTTGGATCTTATTTACTCTTTTAGTTTGTTACATTAAGGAGACAATAAATTTTGCATGCTTGTACCTGGTAATCTGAGCAACTACACTGAAGATAACAATATGCAATGTAACAACCATTGTTAATTTCCTACCATCTTGTTTTGAAATTCTGTATCATTTTTATTTTTTTTTTTTTCTCTTTAAAATAAAAAAAAAAAAAAGAATATATTGCCATTTAGCCATCCTATATTTTTGGGCATGCAGAAAAATAGCTTTTTGGAAAGAGCATATTTGAGAATGAATGAACCCATTTTGTTTATTTAAACCTTGCCTTGTTCCAAGGAGGATTTAAGGCAGCTGAATGAGACAGGGAAGCATAAGGAATAATGTTTAATAAATGGTTAACGATCAGAGATAAGTCGTTTGGAAAAGAATGAATTGGGTACTGGGTTTAGGATCCCTGTTATCATAACTTCTGAAAGAGTTCTCAGAAGAGTCTCAAGAATGCTACATAACCTGAGCCGATTTGGGCCCCTAAATGGATGGTCAACAGACGGGGAGACACACATGATTCCCACACACTATCAATACCTGACTGTATGGCAGGCCCTCGGAGCCATGTTACCAGTGAGCTATTTATTGTCCAGAGAGGTCGTACTTTACATGGTTCCCAGGAGGGTCAGGGCAGGCTGGAGGCAGACACTCCAGACTCTGTCTCACGTCAGGAATTTATCCCTCACAAATAGTAATAAATCAGAGCATCTCTTCCATATTTAATCATCATCCTTGAATTCAGCATTTTTGATAGGTTGACACCTGGGCAAGCTGACCCATATAATTAAAAACTGACTTTTCAGTTCTAAGATGGAGGTAAAGGCATGGATTTGACCTTTTATTGTCCCTGTTGCTTCTTTGTGTGTGAAATAGATGTCACGTGCTCATTCTTCTTTTCTGGGCTAAGATCTTCCTCTCCCATTTTGCGAGGAAGAAAAGCAGGGCAGAGGACTGGTCTCGGGCAGAAGAGTCCAAGTCCCAGTGCCTGTTCCCATTCTCAGTACAAATGCAGGCCACTCACTCTACTCTTTGGGAATGCCGGACCCTGTGTAGTCAGCAATGTATAGAGGTCATGGCATCCACCCCTAGGTGGGACTGTTGCAATAACTAGATAAGCCAAAGGCTTTTACTCCACTTCCAGAATAACTGGTGCATAGAAGGTGTTCAGTGCATGCTATTACCTTCTTTTTATGTTTTTTCCCCCACAATGAAAATTTGAAGGGAGGAGGTATACTATACTACTCATAAATTCTTTTGTTTTTTTTAATTTATTTATTTGCATTTTGAAGAGTAAAAATAGAAACAAAAACAAAGAGAAAAAATGACATAAACAGGGTAACATATAACGATAAATATGTTACAGATTTTCAAAATATGGATGGCTATATATATATATATATATATATATATATATAATCAGCAGTCCACAATAGAAGCAGGTTATCCAAGAAGTTGTTGACTTGAGCCATTCACAGCTCATTATATTAATATGACTTTATTTCATATACCTCCATTTTTATACTTTTATGCTGGATGGTTAAGACCAAGTTAAAGTAAGACCTATATAACAAAAAGTGTAACTTTTGTATCAGATAAGGTCAGTCAGGTACCCTCAGGGTTTATCCTGTTATCAGTGTCAGCCTTGTTAATGAGTCATGGCCATTGCTTGACCAATTTGCTCCCTGCGGAAGTCTGAAAGTTTTCTCTCCATGTGACTCTCCTTAGGCACACTATATGTCATGCATCACATTCCTCTGTGGCCCCATAATCTCCTTGATCAGAAAATTTGGGGCACTACTGCATTACATGATGTTACATTACAAATTCTCCTATGTCCTGAATCTTTACTGGCCTTGAAAGGCTAGGGTCAAAATGTTGGCTGACCTTTCTTTTTCTCCAATTTTTGATCTGCAAACTTAGGTTGTTAACCCTCCAGAAAAGAAGTTTATTATTACTCTGAAACATATGCAGTTCAGTTTACCCACACTATTAATCTAAATATCAGATTTCATAGGCATAACATGGAACATGTATTTTCCATCAAGTATTAAAATACTAAACCCTAAGTCCATACAGAATATAAAGAAGAAAAAATTTTAAAAAATAGGAATGAACACTTACATGTATTTACATAGATATTTAGAAATCCATCCATATACAGCATAGTAGCATTGTAGCATGACTGTCTTGTGACATTTTTTGTCTTATTTTTCATTTACTACCCTTTAAAAAAGGGCAGTATAGTAATAGCTGGTATGCCATAACAAAAAGTACATATTTAGAAGACCAGAATGGCAGGCATTTGGAGTGTGATCCACCTATTACACTTTGTTAAATTCAGTGCAGTTGCTTGGTTCACAGGTATCAGCATATATAGTTAGTTGGGGTGAGAATCCTACCACTTAACTGCTAGTTTCAAAAATCTCCTGATGTTTCTCATGATGTTTCTCTTGATCATTGTCTTACCCATCTGGTGTGTATAAGTAAATGGTCTTGCCTGTCATGTTTCTCAGTGTTTCTCCTTGCCCTCTCTTCATGTTGGAGAGGTTGTAGGGAAAAGGGAACCCTTCTCCACTGCTGGTGGATCCATATTGGAAATTAGTGTGGAGACTCCTTAAGAAACTAGGACTGGAAAGCCCATTCAAGCCAGCTATACCCCTACTGGGAATTTTCCCAGAGGAACTGAAAACATCATATCATAGGGATACATGTGTACCTATGTTTATAGCAGCACAATTTGTGATAGTGAAATCTTGGAAACAACCAAGATGCCCATCACATGAGGAATGGTTGAAAAAGATCTGGTATTTTTATATGATGGAGTATTACTCAGCTGTAAAGAATGATAAACTCAAAGCCTTCATATTTAAGTGGATGCCATTTGAAGACATAAGCAAAATAAATCAGACCCACATGTGCAAATATCATATAGTCTTCCTAGTATAACTCAAAAGAAGAATTGCAAATAGAAATGTATAACATAATTAAAAGTAAAGAGAGAACTTGAGGATTGTTCATAAATTATTTTGTTTGCAGTTTGGTTCACAAACAGAAGCATTTGGCAACATTTTGTTTTTGTTCATGAGCTCTGCATTAGGTGGCTAGCACAACCACAGCCATCTTCCCACATAAGCACAAACTTGAGCATTTTCCCAGAAATGTGGAACAAATGACTCTAAAATTAGAAACCCCTAAATCTTTCTTGATCCTAATATTCTTGTATTTAACTGTTTAAATTAGCAATACATTCATTTTTGTTATTATCCAAAGCTTTCCATTTAAGAAGTTTTCCCGATGGGATATAACTGTGAGCCGGTGGCAGTGAGTGACACTTCAGTCAAGTTCTACTGCCCATTGTCAGGATTCTACAAACATGCAGTGGAGAATCGCGGAGTAGCTGGAGAGTAAGGCTTGGCTGTCTGGCTGAGAACGGAAATGTGCCCATTGCGAAGGGCATTTTAAAGAAAAAAGAGACCGACCATGAGCGGGAGTAGCCTTCGCGCTCTCCTCTCACAGCCTCTCACCCCAGCGCTGAGGCAAGCTCTTTTGTTCCATCTGCACGCTTGACAGTAGACAGAAACAGCTTTCTTTCTAAATTATATTTCTTTTGTCTTCACTGTGGTCATTCAAAAGAATTACTGCAATCATGGCAGTAAGATTCCGAATTTCTTCAAGAGAATGCAAATCATAGGGCTGGCCAAATAGCTCAGCAGATTAAAGCTCTTGCTTGAGCAGTTGGGTTGGGGTTCGATCCCCAGCTGTCTTGTCGCCCCCGTCCTGGGGCGCACTCAGATGGTGACTGATGAGAATAGGAGAATCATTGTAAGTCTGATCTATGTAGTGAGACCCTGTGGAAATAAATACATACCAGAGAGAGAGAGAGAGAGAGAGAGAGAGAGAGAGAGAGAGAGAGAGAGAGAGAGAGAGAGAATGAAAATCGGAACTTTTGAAATAAAAAGGGATTTTAATAAAAGTTTTTAGAAACCTTTGGAAATACCTCTAACATTGCAGTGAGGTGCTTTAAGCTTTCACCTGCTGTAACTAAGCTTCCCATCAGTTAAACAAAATTGACCAAAGTATAACTGAAACAATCCAAACACTTAGTTTTTATTTTATTTTTTTTGAATTATTATCACTTCAATAATACTGCTCTCTAATATTCACAACTTAAATTCAAATATTTAGTTTGATTAAAGGCAAATTAATTTTAGTGCCAAGCTACAAACTAGCAAATCTTTCATAATTATTCAATGCAAAAAATTTTCCTATTTCACATTTGTTGATTCAAAAAATCGTTTATTTTTTGTTGGTTTATTGTTTGGGAGGTTATTGTTTTGTACTTTGTTTTGTTTTTCTTTTCTTTTTGTTCTTTTGAGATAGCGCCTCACTATGGAGTTCAGGCTGGCCTTGAATCTCCATGATCCTCCTTCCTCAGACTCCTGAAAGCTGGGATTTCAGCAAACAAAGCATGCTGAGAGAAAAATAGCATAAAATTTGGAACAGAATTTATTTAAAACTTAGACTAACGTTGCAGTGAAATCAATCAGAACACACTGTTGATAACTCCAAGCCATTCCCTCTTCACTAGCTTTGAAAGATTTCTCAGAGTAGTGCTGTCCACTCAAAATACAATGAGCCAGATTTGCAATTTCAAATTTTAGAGGAGCCATAGGATATAGAATAAGCAAGTGAATTTGATAATGCATATTTTGAGTTATAGATATAATTTCATTTTTATTTTAGCTTATATTCATACATAACCTGACATATCCAAAGTACCATCTAATGTACAATCTGCTTTACTCTTTTTGCACCAAATCTTTAAAACGTGGTTTACATGCTGCATACACTTTGAGTAATCAATGACTGCTATGGTGAACAGCACAGTTTCAGAAATCGGGGTCCCTTCTCTATAGGATGTGCATATCTGCTTTCCCTAATCTTGTTTTTAATTGCTTTTTTTTATATTTAGAAGTTAAAGGCTGATCTGAATTTTGGAACGCACATTTACTTCTCTCTGTGGGAGAAAAGCGACACGCTTAGATTTCCAGACACTCGAATACAGTTGTGACCAGTAGCTAGAAGCACGACGCCCACCCATCCTTGATAAAATAATGAGGCATGAGATTGCCGGGTAGGCCATCTACTTCCGCCCAGCACAGATGTGCGGTTCTAGAAATCGTAAGTGCCCCTCTGCAGGGCATCACAATGATAGATACATATTGGGATCTGCTAAATGTGGAAGTCTGAAGAGAAATGGTATGAGAATCGCAGCATTTTATAGCTTGAACGGCCCCTAGAGGAGATCATCTCCAGCCCTTTTATTTTACAGTTGAAGAAACTGAGGTCTCAAGAAATGAAGAAATTTGCCAAGGGCCACAGAACTTATTAGGAACACAAAAGAAACAGAAAGGTGGGTTCTCGATGCTAAGCTCAGACTTATTCTATAAGTAATGGAAAGTGACTTTAGTTATTGCTTGGGTACATTAGATTATTACCAAATCCATATTTCCAGCCCATATTATTTCACTGGGAGATTATTTCTCCATTTATGTTCAAAAAGCTTTTTAAAAATGAAATTTGGCTCCTTGAAAACATTGATATAAAGTTGCAAAATGCTATAAAGAATCATTCCTAAAAGTATATGAAAAGTCCTATTTATAAAGGAACAGTTAACAAAAACCAACTTTAAAAGCCAGGTGAATGGAGGGTTTGCTCTGATTATAACAAAATACAGTCCTCACAAACACTGCTTTCTGTATCTCACGGGCCGGGCTGTTTCCAGGTGGTGCCTGTGGTGGAAAGTGAGGATGTAACAAAGCAAAGGTGTCATGTTCTTTTTAAAACTCACTCACACAAAGGTTATATATTAGAAGAGCCACAGAGGAATCTGCAGCTCTTTGGCACTGGATGAATTATGCTTTCCAGTTTTACCAGTGTTCACTTCATCAAGGGATGGTCTGATTCCCCTCTCTAGTCCAGGAAAAAAAAGCACATGATGTTAGCACCGACAATTCTTCAAATGGTCTCTTAGATAAATGAATAGAATTTCACTGCCTCTGTCTTTTTATTCATATCAATTCATTACCTGTGACTCTTTCTGAAAAAAAAAAAAAAAAAAAGGAAATGAATTGGACCAGCGGGTCTCAAAGTATGAGCTGATGAGCACTCAATCCTCCAGGACAATCTGGGGTAAAAGGAAAGGCCCGGGACTCAGAAGCCTGTGAATTCTCTTCTCTGTGTCACTGTCACAAGATCTACCACACACTTTAACATATTAAGAGCTCTCTGAAAAGACCTATTGCAAAGAAAAAATTATTCTTTATTGAATACAGATTTTAGCCACATTACTTGACCATGGCCATTTTCTTCCTACGTAGCATCTGTAAATATCCCATGCAGCTAGAATGCTGTGGAATACACTTTGAAAATGCTACCTATATATGTATTATTTTCTTTATTATTTTGCAAAAAAAGAAGAGGAAGGAATTGTACACCACCAGAAGCACTGGTATGTGTGTGTGTGTGTGTGTGTGTGTGTGTGCCTGTGTGTGTGTGTGTGTGTGTGTGTGTGTGTATATGTGTGTGTGTGCCTCTGTGTGTGTGTGTATGTGTGTGTGTGCCTGTGTGTGTGTACCTGTATGTGTGTGTGTGTGTGTGTAGGGCAGTATATGAATATTCACTTTCCTATACCTAAAACAAAATATCTGATACATGCAACTAAAAAGAAGAGAGATTTATTTGGGCTCCTGGTTTGGGGGGATTCAGTCTATGGTTAGCAAGACACATACGAAATCTTAACCCCTGACAGCCTGGAATGATCTGGCACAAGAATGTACCTACTTTTCCAGGCCACTGTGCCTGTTAACCCACCCCTTCTAACCAAGCCCCAGATCCTCACAGCATATTTAATGAAGAACTCCTAAATGGAAGGTCTGGCCAAAAAGCTCAGTGGATTGAAGTCCCTGCAAGCAGGTGCAAGGGCTTGGGTTTCAGTCCCCAGACCTGCTGAAATGGCAGTTGAGACTGGGCATGGTGGAGCATGCCTGTAATCCCAGCTCTTAGGAGGCTATAAACAGGCAGATCTCTATGAGTCCAATCTAGTAGTGAGACTCTGAATACCCTGTAGACCCTTCGCTAAAAAAATAAAAAAAAAGAACTCCTAAGTTGAATTATCAACAGTGAGTATAAACCCCCATGAGCTAATCACTTTGCAATAGCCCCCTCTGTGAACCTGTAAGGGCTTCAGGGGACATCTTAGAGCTAAACCATTATGGATAGTGAGAGAGTATTTCCAACTATGTTAACACGCTAATGTGCCATGTGACTGTGATCTGACACAGTCAGACCACTTAGGTCATTGCTGGGGCAGAAAGGAAGATGTTGAATAAAGGACACTATCATCTTCATTTCAGTTCCATCCAGAGTGTCCCCGTAGATGAAAACCTTATTCTTCTCAAGCAGCCTACCAAATACTAGAAAGAAATAGCAATTTTTATAAATAAAAATTTTTCTCCCACAATTAGAAAACATGTCAGGATTCACTTCAGTTATTCTCAGTGTTCTCCTATAACATAGTAAGAAGTAGATAAAAAGAGTATATGACAATATTGTTGCTCTAAATTGTGTGCATTCAAGTTGAACAGCATGAAATGCTTTTATTTGTCCTCCGCTGTTACATTCTTTCGTGCTTTCCTGGATCCTTCTTTCCTACCCTATAAGTGACATCTTGGGCAAATTCCTTCACTTTCTTGTGGCTTTGTTACTGGGATAGCCTAGTCCTATTCAACTGGAAGTTCCAATGCCATAGCCAGTCTAAAGTTCTTCCACTTCCTTGGCCTCAGGCAAGCTGCAGCCCCAGGACACATGGGCCACAAAGAGATTGTTTCCTTTCCCCAATTCTCCCAGCATCTGTTGGTTTCAACTCCTCCTCCTTGAGTGCAGATAAAAAGGAGATAGAGAAAGCTTGTCTTCCTGGTCATGATGTATCCTGGCACACTGTCACAGGCCACCAGTACTACCTATCACATGTGAACTGAGCGTGAGTGTCCAGGAGTTCAACTGAGCCACCTGCCTGTACGGTTTCCTCTGATTGCCTGAACTTCTTCCATCCTTGTGTTTGCATCTCCTTGCGGTACCCAACTGTTCTGATCGCTATCCATAAAGCATCCCTCTTGGATAGAATTCAGGCATAAATGCTATCATTGGGCTCTCTTCTGAAGTGTACTATTGACCCAAGGGAAAATTATGTTCTTAAGGGGTTTTTAATTAGTTGGGGTAGTGCCAGTTGCTAGAATAGATACATATGAAAATTAAAGTGGTTTAACCAGCATAATTTTATTTCTTTTTTAAGCAAAGCTCAAAGGAGGTACCCTTGGTGAGAGAATAATGACCTTCAAAAAAACCACAGTTCCTTCCAACTGATAGTTTTGCCTGCCCTCCTCTGGGAGTTATTAACATTCCACCTCTGAGTAAAGAGTTGTGGAAGATTACATGGGAGGTTTTAGAGGACAGACCTGGAAGTGGTGCATAATGCTTCCCTCACCTCCTACTAACAGACCTCTACTCAGATAGTCACATCTAGCTGCAAGGCATACTGGGAATTACAATCTAGGCACATGCCCAGGAGGAAAAAGAAAATGTGTTTTGGTGACTATATTCCTTCTCTACCCAAAGTTGTTCTGCTCTTCCATTATCTTTTACCATCTTATATAGCAGTCTTAGATAACAGTGTTGATGGCCCTAAGCTTTTCTTGGCTCCTATTACAAAGCACCCAACTTTTTATTACCCCCTTGATAACCACAGTGATTCACCCCCACAACACACTGTCTTTTTTCTCCCCTGGCACAAATTTCCCAATAACCACTTAAGAATGCTAACATTTAATTAAATTGGCCCATTGTTATATCTTCAGCAGTTTTCCTTTGCATAGTGAGATCTTTAAGCCAGCAAAACCAACATCGGTCAGATTAAGGTATAGAACATTTACAAATGCAATGTAGATGCAATAATGAGAGCTACCACTCTATCTTCTTGAATTTGGGGTGCCAAACTGTAGCCTGTGTTGTTCACTACACCAGTACAACCTGTAGGTCAGTAATCTAACCTTTAGGATTCTTTCTCAGCTGTTGCTAAAACTGATTTCATAATCATTTGATCTATTCTTGTTTAAGGCTACCTACACTTCAGAATAATAGGTAGATGGTAGAGATCAGAGAATCCCAGGAGTATCTACTTATTGCATCACCTCCACATACCCCACCCCTTGTTTAAAAAGCAGTATTTACAGCTCACTATAACTGATGTGCAGTGCAAGTGCCTGGATATGAACAGCAATATTGGTAGAGTCATGGCACCTACAGAAGGCAAATCTATATCCAGAACTGGTGTCTATTGCAGGAGGGAGGAGAACTAATAGAACTGACCTATAATCAAGATGTTGCCTGGTCCTCCTACTGAATAACAAGAATACCTTTGGGTTTGGGAGAAAGTGTAGTCGACATTTAGTCATGGTGCCTTGGTTCACACAGGGCTTCAACTGGAACATGTGGAAGAAGCCTCAGGCAATTGAAATTCTCCTAATCCTAAGCAATTTATGGAGTGACTCCATTTTATATCCCCCATTAAAGAAAGAACCATAGTGTATGCCCCCATGTGAATGGATTCATTGGGCTCATTACAGGCTGGGCTTGCCCCAGAATTGCTTGCTGCCTTGACTTGTAGATATTGCCACTCTGACCATTGTGCCACAGTGGCATCTGGGCTCCAGGACTAACTCCAGCTTGGAGCCAGTGTCTGTGGGCTTACCTAAACGTAGCTAATTGCCCTATCGCTGAAGTAAATGAACTCAGGAATGAAATCTATATAACTGCCACATGACCCTTGGAAAGTGAGCAGTTTAACTGAAATACCAAGAGGAAGTCGATCTAGTTCCTCCCTAATAGATACCATACCACCAACAGAGTGGTGAAACACTTCAAAAATGCAAAGAATTCAGAACCCCACCTTTTCCTTATACATAGTGCTGATAATTCCTGTGAAGGAAAGCTAAGCTCCATAGAAGGTCTGACCTCAAAAAATATTAAACGCCTCCTTTGTTCACAAGTACTGGGTCATAAGAACTATCTTGAGGATTGGAATTGGACTAGTGGCTTTTTTTTTCTAGGTGTAGTGACTCTACTTGTTAAAGCTGTGGTTATTCCACTCTGCATGCCAAGAAGGACTTTAATAAACTACATATTATGGTTCTATTACCCAGCATCAAAGATTACAGGGCTCACCCTCCTCTGATCACTACTCTTCCTGTAGTACCTTCTATAATACATACTCATCCTGCCTTTTGAGGTTACCTTTGCCAAGTGATGCACAGAGTCATTACATCAACTAAGAAACCCATTTCAATGGTGGCATCTGCATATTCATAATTAACCTACAGAGAACAACTCTTCAACATTTTGCAAAGACACTAGTATGTTTTCTTACTCTATTAACAAAGGGAGCAGTTGGGTAAAGAACACTGGCTAGTTCAGGAAGATGAACAGCTGAGATAAGTGTACTTCTACTTTGCATCCTGCAAAGTTGTTTTGTTCTTTGTCTTCTGTTGTTTTGTTTTTATTCCTTCTACTGTTAGGCCAGTGATTCTCTGAACAACAACTTAATTCATCTTAGGTCACAGCTGAGTCCAATTTTGAGTCATCCAAGATAACGAAGCCAAGCATATGTGGTCAGTATACATGTGTCAAATGTGAAATTGTACTCTTGTGTACCTGGAATGGCACATATCCACATATATTCCTCAGAATCTAGCAATTCAGTTGGTATGAGAAACTTGGCTGTACCAGGTACCAGTCTTGATAGACCAAGGAGGGAGCCGCTTTGCCAGCAAGGAAATTTTGCTTTCAAGTATTCAGGTCATCTGAATCTTCAGGGTCTTGCAAAGTTCAGTGAGAATAGATCTTACAGTTTCTGCTTTCAGCCCCTTCTCCCTAAGACACATGCCTGGGTCCCTGGGGGACAAACTCAAGTGGCAGCATCATCCTGTGCTCAGAATCATCCTTCCCCAGGTGATGGCTGAGACTTCGTGCTTCATTCAAGCTTGCCCACTTGACATGTCCCCTCTGAGAATGACTCTCCCCTGGCAGGCATCAAGGTGTGTCCTATGCCCAGAGACTCTGAGCAGGCAGACCCAAGCGTCTGTCAGGCACAAGCAGGCCTGTTAGATTCCCAAAGAAAACACAGGTAAGGCTCAAACAGGGAGCCCTGCTACATATATCTTCAAAGAAAATCAGCATTTTCTCCACCTTGTGTTCAACATAGCCCCAGATACCACCGGTGTCTTAGAGGCTGGACACCATGTCTAAACATATTATGTTCACAGAAGAAGTTCATGATGTGAATTTGATACATTTTTAAAGTTCTTTTCATGACAGCTTCAGGCTGATTTTGTGCAAGCTTGTTTGCATGGTTGAGCCAAACTCTTAAGTGCTGAATTTCCTGCTCAGAGAAGTCAAATATGTGGTACTGGCTTATGCAGGGAAATGTGTTTGTATTTTTGTTTTGTTTTGTTTTATCTGTTATGGAGAGTTTGCTTATTTTTCATAATTGAATTAAGCCATATTTGTTTATGACAAAGATAAGAATTCTTCCTAATGCAATAAAAACTGAGTTACCAAGATAATGTGGACAGACTAAAGATTCCACTCCTGTAGTGTGCAGAATGCACAAGTGGAGTGAAAATAAACCCACTGGATTAAGAATATATTGAACTAAAGATTTGGAGATGAGATTAGTGAGGCTCTAATACTGCCAAGTCCCCATCCCCCAAGAGTTCAATTCTTACACCTAATTATAAGATACTTTAAGATCAAGAGAGACTCAGCGAGACTGCACGTGGAGCTCTGAAATGTGTTCCTGCCAGGGGGGAGGTGAAGAGGGAACAGGCTCCTGACTAATGCTGGAGAAAGGCAGAGAAAATTGTAGACTTAGGTCTGGAGAAGGACTCTTGATAGATCAGGAGCCATGCTGCCTCACTGGCATCAGCCAGAGATAGCTCAGTGAACAAAGTGCCTCTTAGGCAAGAGCCAGCACAGGGACCTGGGTTTGATCCCTGGTATCCTTGGCACGCCCTTGTTATCCTAGCACTGAGGAGGCTGAAAACAGGAGGATCACTTTGAGTCTTAGCTGCATAGTGACACCCTGTACAAAATACATTTAAAAAAAGAAAAAACTGCTATGACTACAGAGGTGTTTGACAAATGCTTACATGAGCATGTCCCGTGAACTCAGCAGAGGCCACCTGGGAAAGTGAGTTAGGATAGCATCATCCTGGGCTCTGTACAACAGGGATGCCTTGGAAAGAAACACAGCTCCAGCAGCAAGAGTCCAGAAGTGCCTGGCTTCGATTAAAGAGTCCCCGGATGCTAGCCAGAGTCAACCCCATCATCCTGGGCCAAGGGAACTGACTATAAGAGAAGAGGAGACAGTGTATGGGACATCTGAGCACCTCACTAGTGCACCCTCAAAGGGGAAAATCCCATTCTGAGCTATGTCTGAATCATCAAGAAGCATCTATTTGACCAATTTGGTAGCTCCCAAAGCATAAAGAAGTATCCCATGACCTCAGCACTCCTTATCCGTGACATTGTTGACACTGACATGGTGCAAACAGTGAAGCTAATGATGAGGGCTTTGAGATTAGGAGAGAAAGAAGGACCACGTCTCTCTGCTGGGGAAGACATTTACCAGGAAGCAAGGGCCAATTGAAGAGGGAAAGTCTCCCTAAGCAGAAGGGGGTGGGATTTGATTTCTGCGTGTCGAGACACAGTCAGTTGGGTGCTAGACTGAGAACTAAGAAAGGCCAATTCATGGACCTGAGAAACAGATGACACTAGTGAATAAAACTCCAACAAGCAGTGGAAGATAGCTTTACCTTTTTATTTCAGTTCTTTTCCCTCTTATGCTATAAATAGACCATCATAGTGTTTCTCTGTCTTGTCTCTCTATTATCTGTCTATCTATCATCTATATATCTTCCTCCTCCTCTCCCATCCTTTTTCTTAGACTTTTTGTCCTGGATGAGATACTACCAAGCATCCATGCCTTCCATTTCCTCACCTTGCACCAGTTCATGGGAGTTAGAAAGGCTGCTGGTGATCAGGGAAACATATGGGGGTTTTCCTTAAAATTGAATAGTAATATAAGCTATCAGAGTGGCTCCAAGTTGAGAGCCAATTCAAACCATAGTTGTTGTTTGCCATGGGTTTTTAGTTATAAGAAATGTTATCTAATGTAAGCAAAGAACTTGTTTTTCCACATGATCTCCAAAGCACGTTTTTAGCAACCTCATTACTTCATGTGAAAATTTACCCACAAATTCTACAAGACTCTTCAGATGAGCTCCAACCTCTACTGAACATACACCATAGGTTTTGGAGGAAAATCTCCTAATATTAAAGCTATTGTAGTGTTTTTTTCAGGGAACTCCACAACTAAGATGTATCTAGAGCAACACACAGTAACATTTGCTTTACTACTTAATATCTTGTATAACTTTTTCAGCAAAGAGTAGAAATTGATTCCTAAAATCATCCTCAATATACCCCTCATTATTCCTCATTCCTAAGCCAAATGAGTTAAAAATGATGAAGATAATTCATCAATTAGAATCTTCCTTGAACCTTCTTTGTTTCAGTTTGGGATGAGGGATAATCAGAAAGCAGCATCTCCACTGTCACCTGCCTAGTGGAACCTGAAAGCTGGCTGCAGATCTGTGTGTCATCTGATCTTCCTCCTTCATGCCCCAGGAGGGCCATTCTCATGCCACTTAAGATGCCAGAGACCAGGCCAAGTCTACCATTAAGATGGTGACAGAGTATCAGATTTCAAAATGTCAGAGAAAATGGTTGTGGTAATCACGCCATTTAGTTACCTTACTGAATACAGTGCAAAAGGATGCCTGGATGTTTAAGACAAACTCGAGGGCTTTTTAAATTCCACATTTTCTATCCTGCCCTCATACCTCCCAGGTATCTTGGCTTAAGACATCAAGGTAGAGAATTTTGGGAGCGAGCCAACCATCACACAATCAAAATCTCTTAATGGTCAAAAACTATCACTTCCCCAGACTTCCTCCAAACCTCTTACCTAAATGTAGCTCTTGTGTAGCTCCTCTTTGTGTTCACTTCTTCAGTTCTTCTCTGCACCAATACCACAGAACCTGAATATGGTCATTATCAGGTTACAAGTAAAAAAGGCTAAAACTTTAAAGGCTAAAATTTCAAAAGCAGAAAGAGGGCCAGCCAAGCAGCTCAGTGGACTAAAGTGTCTGCATAGATAGACTCGGAGGCCAGGAATTTCATCCCCAGGGTCTGCTGTGCTGGCCCCACCTCCTGGCTTGCTGAGACTGAGATTGAGACTGGGCCTGGTAGCACGAGCCTGTAATCCCAGCATTTGGGAGGCTGTAAACAGGAGGATCACTACAAGTCTGATCTATGCAGCGAGACCCTGTACATCCTGTAGACCCTGTAGACCCTGTCCTAAATACAAAAAAAAAAAAAAAAAAAAGCACAGAAATACACAAGTGGAGAACGAATTGCAACCTGTATCTAGCTAACCCCAAACTCAGAACCTATTCCTATCTGGTGGCATAAGGTCCACTCCCACTGACTAAATGACCTTGGACCAAAGATCCCACATCTTGGTATCTCATAAGACAACTGAAACCACAATAGCTCATCAAATAAAATGCCCAAGTGGTTTCCTTTGAGTTACAAGCATCTTACCCATAGCACTGTATTGGGGAATTTAAAAAGATTGAATAGAGCCGGGCGTGGTGGCACAGGCCTGTAATCCCAGCACTTGGGAGGCTGAGCCAGGAGGATTGTTGTGAGTTCGAGACCAGCCTGAGCTGCAAAGTGAGCTTAAGGCCAGCCTGAACTGCATAGTGAGACCCTGTCTCAAAAAAGGCAAAAAAAAAAAAAAAAAAGATTAAATAAAAACAAGTATTTTCCTGTTAAGGGAAAAATAACAAATTTCAAAAGCACGTGTTATCAGTATTATGGCCAGAGTTTTATGATGACCCCAGTCTTGCTCTTGGCCATTTTTCAGGTTTATATGGAGTATGGCTTACTCTAATTGTATTAGCAAAATAAAAGATCCCTATAAAATAGCTCTGCAGCTCAAAGCAGATATGACCCGAAAAGGCTCAACACCAAAGAGCGTGTGAGGTTATTTATTTGCTGAAATCTTATTCTAGAGATTTTTTCCCATATGGTTTAATGTAATTTGGTTTTAAAAACTAAAAGCCTATCATATAAACTAAGATGCCTGGCCAACATAAGGAAATTGTTGTAAAGACTTTTATTAGATATGTGTGTTATATATTTCTTCTTTTAAGCAATTACACTATTCACTCTGGCCAAGAAAGCTTCCTTGCTAATGATATTAAAACAAGAAAAAAGATTCATTGGCATGAATATGATATTTAACTGTTCAAATTAAAAGCAGACCTCAAAGCAGTATTTCAAAGCAAGTATTTGAAATAACTTTTCTGTGAACTAAAGCCAGTAATGACTTGGGGGGAAGAAACACCTCTCCATCCTTTTTCTACTCATTTCCAACTATTCTGGGCCAGGATATTTCCTGCTAATCATACATATTTTATTTTCAACCAACTTCCTAGGTACCTTAATTTAAAAAAGAATCCCATAGTAAAGCACTTGCTCAACACGATGAAAGTCCCTTCCTTGAGCAATCGCTATTTCATGACAGCCTTCCCCTATATAGTTCTTTTCATCTCCTTACTTTAAGGGCTTGATTTAGACTGTAATTATTCTTGAGACTCCAGGTTAACACTACCATTAAATCTTGTATAGGTGGGTGATAAATTGGAGGCTAACAAGTTGTAATGATCTTTTCCTAAGAATTCTTCTTGTTTGAACTCAACTACCATAAAGCAACATGAAGAAATATTCACGTTCCAGAACAAAACCTTTACAATCAAAACATAATGCACATACACACACACACACACACACAAAAAAAAAAAAAACTACATTGCCAAAACATATAGATATTATGAGAGATAGTGAATTCCCTCTTGGAAATGATTTCTGTTGGTCTCATGATGGATGATGGGAGTTTCTAAATGAGATATGTTAAAGTTTATATATTTTATAGTTGGTGGCTTTAACAATCTCAAAAAATATTTTGCCTCTGTCTCCATCCCCTCAATGGAAATTCACTGAATCAGTGTCCCTTTGATATAATCAATGGAAAGATTTTTTTCTAAAAATAAAAATCCTTTTCAGCACAAAAATGATTTAGCCATTCCACAACATATATGGTGTGATCAAAAATTAGAGTGAATGGCGCAGTGGCCTGGGTTCCATCCCCAGTGTGCCATGCTGGCCCCGCCCCCGGGCCACACTGAGATGGCGACTGAGACTGGGCGTGGTGGCTCATGCCCGTAATCCCAGAGTTTGGGAGGCTGAAAACAGGAGGATCACTACAAGTCCAATCTACGTAGTGAGACCCTGTAGGCCCTATACTAAATTTTAAAAAAGAAATTGGAATGAATGATTAAATTTTACAGTAAAAGACACACGGCCATCAATGCTCACGCTTTCCATTTTCAAACCCACTTACCCTGCCGTCCCTGCCACTGTCTGAAGCAGTCCTAGAAGTCCTCTTTCCTGAGTGTCTTCAGTTGTGCTGCTATGGCTGCCACAATGTCCTGAATCAGCTAAAAACATTTGCCTTTCGTGGTCAGCTGGACTTTGGAAACCGGCCGAAAGCTAGAGGCAGGGTGGATGGAGGCAGAGGAGGACACACGCGATGTGTTTGCTTGACAGAAAGGGCTACACATGTGAGCTGCAGATGCCCTCAGCACATAGCAAGAACAGTGGGACAGGTGTGTCTAAAGCACAAAGGTGCGTGTAAACTGCATCAGAAAGTGGTAAAGGCCAGCGACCCACGTGTTTTCAAAGCAAGAGAAAGTATTTTGAGGGGGATAGTGGCAGTGTCTTTCTTCTGTAATGATACTTCTCATTTAAACAACCATCAAGTTTTAGCGGTATCTAATGTATCATCACATACTTCACAGCATTGTGTGTCACACAATAAAGGTACACAACTTTATCTGTCAATTCCAAAAATTAATGTTAGGGGAAAAGACCGGGTGAGCCTAACCACTTAACTTTTCTTTCCTTCAAAATATAAAGGACAGGGGTCTGGGAGTTAGCTCAGTACAATAGGTGCTTACCTGGCAAGTGCAAGGTCCCAAGTTCAATCCCCAGTTCCACAAAAAAAATAAATAAATAAACAAAATAAAACATAAAGGACACTGTCCCATTTTTAAAATTTATTTCCCTTGGGTCACCTTTTTCGTTGCATTAGATTGATTATCCTCTGTCCGGGATGTAATATCATTTGGTATCACCCATGGTATTACTCCTGAGAGTAATTCATCAATGTACATTTTCTTCTCATGCCCCTCCACTGATGACATCCACTCATTTGCTTAAAAAACAGAGAGCTTCAGGAGAATCCGAGGAAGGTGCACAAAGCACACATGTAAGAACAAACACTCTGTCTTTTCAGTGGTATGGACAGTTCTGATCATGATGAAACAAGAGTATATGAGTGGAGAACAAAACTTTTCCATATGTCAAAACTAGACTGCCAGGAATCAAAGCCATACTGGGGAAGAAAGCTATGGGAAGAGCACACTCCTAGGAACATTTGTATTCTGGCTGGAGCTTCCTCTGGCTTGCTGCAAACCCTTCAAGGTCTTAAGTAACTGATGAAGGGTTCAACTAAAAGGGTATTTAAGAGACAGGTGGGCACCATGAGGACCTGAGAGCCCTGTCCTTCCACGACCTGCCTGCATGAGTAGCAATCTGCGTGGGGCCCAGGTGACTCTGCTGTGGGTCAAAAGGATGCTCTGCACTTGACTCAAAAGGATGCCCTGCACTGCATCAAACCAAGGTTGGTTTCTAATACTTCAGGCAGAATTGACTGAGGACTGGAGGCTCCTTAGGAGAACATCAATGCAAGACTCAAGCCTTGGACTCAAGAATATTCACCCAAAGCCAAACAAAGTAGACTTCCATCACTGAATCACAAACCAATATTCTAACTCAAAGATTGCCTCCAGGCAGGAAATGGCTAAACAGGTCTTCCAGAGGCTGGAATCAGATATGGTTTCAGAACTAGAGAACTCTACATCCCAGCCAAGGCAGCGGGGGTCTCCTAGGCAGGTGGTATCAGTCAGAGAGCTCTTCAGTCTGGTTGCTGAAGTAATGTAATCAGTGCAGGGCCCCTATTACTTTCTCTTTTTTAGCAAAAGAATAACATTATTAATGATAGATTTCCGATCAATCAAAAGAAAGATGATAAAGAAATAATCATAGGGACATGAACAAATTAAAAAATAGTTTTCAAAATGTAGTTTTTCCTTGAAAATTTTCAATAGACGTCACTTGTGTATACTCAGAAGACAAAATCAAGGGTTGTAGCTAAACTGAACCAAAGTTTATACTTTTCTAATTTTTTATATCTGAAGAGAATACTGAAATCCTAAAAAAAAAATTAGAAATGATGCATAACTTCACCCCTATCACCTTCTTCCCTCCAGTTCCATCCATGACAACCCATCACTCAGGTTCTTCTTCTGTCCTACACTCATTGGTACTCTGGAGGCTGTATGAGCCGGTATCCCAGGCCTTACTGTTCCAAGCAGAGAAACCCTTCTCCTCCTCTGACATTTTTGGATCCTCAGCCTCAGCCTGGCAATCCCAGATAACAGTTACAGGGGCTGGTCAACAAAAGATAGACCACCACTGGGCCAGAGGCCACTGCAGCCCCTGGAGCAGCACACTAGCACCTTGCTGAAGCCCCAAGCCCTGCAGGCTGATTCCTGTCAAGCCAGAGCTTCAGGAAAAGCCAGAAGAAGAGGACCACAGGACCCGCAGGAAGAGAAGTGCCTACCACCTGATACGGATAAATTAGTGCTCTGCTCAGCACACTTTCCTGGGCACCAGCTCCAGGGGGAGCAAGGTCTTTCTCATGTCCTCATCCAGCCTTCTCCCCTGGGAGAAGAATCCATGGGAGGATGAACCAAGCACACATCATGTGTAGGAGTCAGATTAATGCAAGAAAACCAGCAAGCACTTGCAAACCCAAAGGGAGACTCTGAAGTCAGCCACACTGAAATCCTGTCCTCATGCATGCCCTTAAAAACTGATAGTCTCCAAGCTCCATCCTGCTCCATGAGGCATGGTGAGCTCACAGCCATGAATACCTTCACTGAATCCTGAAAATCCAGTGCATTTTCACAGCAAGCATCACCCTTTTCCTGCCTTCCTCACCTTCTGGCCCTCATGTACCCCTCATCATCTGAAACCAAGCCAAGGAGAGGAGAACAAGTCTAGAGAAGAAGACGTGCCAGTGCTTTTCTCCTTTTCTCCCTCTTGCCGTGTTCAGAAGTTAATCCTGAAGGCAGAAGCATTGGTTCAAAAGCTAGGAGAGGGCTATATTTTGTATTCCCTTGCCCTGTGACTTTTGTGACAAAGGGTTATTTTTGCTCCATGCTGGAAATGGGAACTGGAGTTTCTTTCCCACTTATGTCACTGGGGTTGATTCCCCTTATAATTCTCAGGAGCTTTCTTGTGTGATTGTCCCTTTGAACACAAAGATGAAATGATACAGAATAAGTCCATGAAGTATGTTATCTATTGACAAGCATATCTAGCCAGGAATCATCCACTTTATTATAAATAAATTATATGCTAAGTGTGAAAATGTACAAGTAAAAATCATAACAAAAGGAACCTTTTCAAATACTTCTAAACTTTATCAAAAATTTCAGGTCAAGTAAAATAAAGATTGTCCCTAATTTCCTCATTCCAAAATAGCTAAAGCTGCATTTTTTGTATATTTTCATCCATATCCATCAAAAAAAATTTCTGGGACAAAAACCCTGTATCGGAGGCCTTTGTTGCTGATCCTTTGCATCTTAATTAATGGTTGCCCATGACCTGGAGCACCAAATATTGCACTTCTGGCATTATTTGTTGTTGACTGTGATTCAATTAATTGAATTTTTTTTGCTGTGGCCAAAGAAAATGTGAAGTAGAGTATTTATAACCATGGGTACCTGATTTTTATTTACAGTCATCTGAAACAAATTCTACACTGATAACAGAGCCATGACCTCTAAACTCAGAATTTCAGAAGCATTTGGCTTGTAAAGCTGCTTTTGAGGTGTGTCCTGTATGGTTCTGGTGTTACCTCAATCAGCAGAAATGTTTGTGTTACATAAGATTTTTAGCTTATTGCTGGGCTGCATTGATGTCTATTAAACAATTGCTAATCAAATTATAATCCTGGATGGCCCACATGGGACTACAGCTGACTTTGACAGCAGCCTAGAGAGCTACGTTGTATTTTGCTCAGTCTTTGTATTCAGGAAAACTCATTTCGTAATTGGTAGATGAGCAAGTGTGCTGTCGCTTGATTCTTATTTTGTGTGGGAAAATACATTAGGAAATTCTATTTCCCTTGCTGGCAGCATCAATACGAGCAACTCAATGGCACATGTAAGTACCAAACCATACCTTTTTTCTAGGTGTAAAGCTTTCTTTAAAAAAAATATTAATAACACAGAAGAAAAACTTAAGTTTATTTTTAAGCAGGCTTCCTGTGATGGTTTAGCTTTGATTATGTTAATTTGATTGGTTTGGGAGGAATCCAAGGAATTGGTGGAGCTCAGTTGAGGATATGTCTGTGTGGGTTGTGGAACATGATTTTAAGTTTATATCTGGTCCCCGACCCCCTCCTTTCTGACACTGTCCCCCACTCTGCTGCCCAGCTGCCATGAACTAAGCAGCTTTGCTCCACCACACTCTTCTACTGTGATGGTTCTGCCTTGGAGATTATATACTGGACCCCCTCAAACCATAAGCAAAATCAAACTTCTCCTAAACCGTGCCTCCAAAACAGAAAAGCAGATTACTGTACTGCTTTTTGTGATAATTTGACTTAATGTTCTTTATTAATATTAAATAGCTCAGAGCTTGCCAGATAGCTGAGCAAGTTAAAGCACCTGCAAGCAGGTGCAGGGGCCAGGAGTTCTATCGCCAGGCCTGCTGTGCCGGCCCTGCCCCTGGGGCACACTGAGACAGCAGTTGAGACAGGGCATGGTGGCATAAGCCTATAGTCCCAGCTCTTAGAAAGCTGTAGACAGGCAGACCAGTACAAGTCCAATCTAGTAGTGAGACCCTGAACACCCTGTAGACCCTTCCCTAAAATAAAAATTAAAATAATAATTAAATAGCTCAGAGAGTTGTGTGTTTTCACACAACTTTCAGTAGACAATAATATCAAAAGCAATACTAAATAATACCTCTTTCTTGTTTATGTAGCAATGTATTATGTAGTGCATGTCTTAGCCTCCTTGATTCACTATAACTACAGAGCAGGTGGTTTACAAACTTTAAAAAATGTATGTCTAAGGGGTCTGGAGAGTAAAAGGACAAGATCCAACCACCAGAAAATAGCTGTCTGCAGAGGACCGGCTCCTAGTTTTTAGACTATCCCTGTACTTTGTTCTCAGGCAGCAGGGAGCAAGAGATCCCCACAAGATGTCTTTCATCAGCGTGCTGGCCTTGCTTGTTTAGGCTTTATTCTTATCATCTTACCCCTCATTTCCAGATACCCTCACTCTGGGGATTACATTTGTCTTGTAGGAAGCCATTAAGTATATAGCTGAGTATCAAACTTAGTGTATAACAGACGAGTTGGTCTTAGAAGAAACCTAACTCAACTATCTCAACTGGAGAGAAATCCCAAATAGAAGCCATTTCCCATATCCAAACAGGCTGTAGCCAGATCGGTGAGTTTCTTGAACTTGGTGATCACTCTGTGCAATGGTGGGGCGTGCTGCGACAGGACTGATGTGAGGTTTTTGTTTCTTGCTTGCTTACCTGCTTTCTCAAAAGCACATCTGAATCAAATTATTACTATTGAAATGATTTGCAGGGAAAAAATTATTGGACTCTTTAGTAAGTAGATCTCCAAAAATAGTCTGTCCTTTTAAAAAAAAGGAAAGGTAAATACTTGTGCCATCGAGTAGGAGGCTAATGTTCTTAGTAATGATAGGGATGATTAATTGGATGTGTACATTTTGTTTCTCCAAATGACTTTAAAGTTATTTGGGCTATTTTGTTTTCTGACTTTTCATAAAACTGATGAGATAACTGCGCATTATCTCAGAAAGATTGATTTCATCTGGGCTTTAGTAGGCCATCAACTGCTTCCCAGTATCAATCTTTACTAACACGAGTAATCTGGCTTAGATTAATAAAGGGACAAGAGAAGAGCCTAAACGGATAAATGAGAAAAGTGGGTGACATTGAAATTAAACCCAAAAATTCAATATGATCAGTTTTTTTTCTTTAACCACACATACATTTTTTCTATCAAAAAAAGTTCTGTAGTTTTAAGTAATTAAAAAGCGTCATTACTGACCTATTGCAAGGAAGGACCCGAACATTCTGACACTATGCCTTCCAGCAGATGAATAGATGAAGGCCATTGAAAAGAGCTTGATCTGATGACTGCAAAGGAGCAAGCAACAATGAGCAATTATTTGGAACAACTTCCAGCAGGAAAGAGCTCTCCTCTGGCCTCCATTGTGTTCTGGTGCCCCATTGTTTGTAATTACACTTGTACCCTGTGACAGCACAGTCGTTAAATTAGAAATTGAACTTCTTTGACAACTGCAGCAAAACTTGACAAAAGATAAATGTGATTTTTTTTGTTGTTGTTGTTTCCCTCCTTCTTCTTTCATTTATTTAAGCATGTATTAATTAACTTGTTCTGGCAAGTGTTTAGTAAACATTGAACAAGGGCATTTCTTTAGTGGTATAATTAAAATTCTCTTTTAAAATGTTTTGCATGATATTTTATGCACAATTTGACTGAACTAAACAGAGGTTCTAATTAAGGTTTTTCAATGAAGGCAATCAAAACTGATACAACACCCAGCATCCCACTGAAACACATTGTCTTCCTGTCTAGTGTGAGTTTAATTTGATGGTCAGTTAACATTAGCCTGAATGACTTACGTTGTCCCCACTTTCTCAACCCCCTTGTATTTTAGTACCAAGAAAGAACTCTTTGAATGGTGCAGTGCCCCTCTAACTGGTTATGCATTATTTATTAAATTACATTTCTTCTACGTTATTACACCAAGATACTCTGAGAAGCATCTAATTTAAGTTAGGAACCCTCTGCAAATAAAGTATCACATGAAACACACCAAATGAACAAGCTATCCAAACAGCAAGTGAAGCTTTGATTATTTCTTCCCTACACCTCCATAAATACTACTCTCCTTTAGGGTGAGAAGAGCTGTGGTAGATTTTCAGCACTAGCAGGCAGATGTCCGAGACACAGGAGAAGGTCAGGATTTATCTCTTTGTGCACACACATGTGTGGGTGCACCGTGGGGGGAAGTGGAGCTGGATGGGAAAAAAATTATTTTGCCTGTAATGTATTGATTGACCTAAAGTGAAAGGTATTTTTCAGGAAACTTTAAACTCTCCATCTTCAAATTATTCATTTTTCCCCTTTTAGAAATTTAAGCAACTCTAGAAATCAAAGTTTCAAATGGTAGAATTGTTAGTAAGTAAGTTGTTTACCGTCACTCAAGCTTGCTGATGTCTCTAATCATCTTTCTTAATTAGTGGGGATTATAACAGATCCTTCCCAAGTCCTTTCTTCAGACCTCCAGTCTATACCTGATCTGACTCACTGTGGGAGTAGAAAATCATTCCCTCTGGCTCTGAACTGCAAAATTAGTCTGCAATCCAAAGGCAGAAGCTGCTTCAACTTTTCTTTAAGGGCAAAGTACAGTGTAACTCCCACCCCACGGGGGAGCCTGCCTTATTCCAGGGTTTATTTAGCAAGCGGGCTGGACTTCTGCACTAAGCCACATTTCTCATCTGGCTTTTGGTCAGTAATAAGCATGTTACTTTGGTCTACATCTAATGGTTTTTCACGGCTTCATTTCTTTGGAGTTTGGAAGAGAAAGAAGAATGCCCTGTGCTGGGGAGCCGCACTGAGATATCAAAACTTGACCGCTCGTGAGTAAAGGTGAAGAAATGAAGGACACGGTGTAAGCCACTCTCGCCTGCCCCTCTTACTGTACCTTGCTTCTGCCCGCGGTACTTTTCTATCTCCAAGTATTCCCACAGCCCTAATTTCCTGCTTGACAGACAAAAAGCTCAGAGAGATCACATGGGGAAAGAAGTAGCGCCCCAGCTCTTCTAAACTCCACTCTAGTAACTCCTGATGCTAGTTTGCCTTATTTATTTATTTATTCTGGCACATTGATGTCTTCTCAAACCAAGCAATGAAGAAAACTTAAACCTTCGCTTAATGACTCAGGGTCACCAGGGTGTGTGTCCATGCACTGTTTTTGCAACATGGAGATAACCAAGTGTTCATTCTTATACCCACCATTTGTATCATCGTTAATTCACGCACTGATTCTGATACTCAGGCATGCTTGCTTCCACCCAGACACCCCCTTAGTCCACAAATACTTCTCTGGCGTCGTTATTCAACCCATCCCCGATCTCCACACAGGATGACAGAGCCTCACTGCTCTCCCCGACTGATTTCGTTTGTCTCCAGCCTTGCTCTGCCCACTGGAGCTGCACTCTCTCGGCCTGTTACCTCCTCCCACTCCTGTGGATACTCCAGCCTCTGGCGCTCCTTGTCTCATCTCTTCAATTTGCTGGGGATTTAGAAACCTAATGATAAATTTGTTCAAATTTTGTCTGAAATGAGTGTAAATAAAACCTAGATGATGTTTCCATGAGCAAACTACAAATGAGATAGTGGATATTACGGTTAAGAAGGAGCTTCTAGATTAGTGAGGTTTTATCCAATTTCTGCCACTCACTAGCTGTAAACCCTTAAGCAAAGTATCCAGTCCCTCTAAGCTTCTGTGTCTCATCTCTAAAACATAGGATAAGAAGATGGTCCCTATCTCAAAGGATTACTGTAATACTTACATGATTCAAGGGCATTTATCTTATTATCCAGCACAGAACAAACATTTGTTTGCTGTTCTTATCTTATAAGCTCTAGGACAACTATTTTTCCTTCTTGGACACCTGTATTGAAAATATCTTTGAAAGGAATCATAAAAGAGGCGATTCTCAGCTCTCAGCTGTTCTGAGCACTTGTCCCATGGGCAGCAGCCTGGCCTGTGACTCTTTCACATGGGTGCAGACTGAGGACACCTGAGTCTGACGCATCAGCTAGGGTCTACTCTCTGCATGATCTTAAACAAATTATTCAGCTGCTCTATGCTTCCATTTCTCATGCAGAAATTGAAAGGATATTATCCACCTCACAGGACTGTCATGAGAATTAAATGAAAATACCTTCATGGTATTCTTAATGTGGGGCCTAACACAAAGTAAATTCAGGAACAGAATATAGCAAATGCCAACCAGTATTATTATGTATGAGTTAGCCTTGCTAAACTTTATTTTTAAACAAGTAATTGACAAAAGATTTGGACAATTACTTTTCGGCAAAAAATAGCAGCAAAAAATGAAACATCTCTACTGTTCATGACAGTTTATATAAGTGTAGTTTTAAAAAGTCATCTATGCCATGCAAGTTGGAAGCTACCTACTCACAAACCCAGTTATGTGATTCTTTTCGCCATTAAATAAAGTTTTGATCCCCCAATCCCCACTAGGATCCCTTGTCTCTTGTTGACCCACAGCTCCCAGCTAGTACTTCTCAGCCTGTCTTTTCACTGTGTCAAAAGAAGAGCAAATTCATTGAAATCTTGAAATCACTAATGCCAATTGGTTGGTAGCTTTCCACATCTCTCAGTCTTATTTACACTTCATTGTCTTCAATGGCTATGGGTCATCTAATAGGATTAAGGCAACCAGACAGTCCTACATACTAAGTCACTTGGACCCAAGCCTTTCATATATTTCTGTAACCTAAACACACAGTCTGCTGCAGAAATACTTGGAATTCACACCAGGAGTAGCCAGTTAAAAGTATAAAACACTTCCTTTTCCTTTGTTCACATGAATAAATCTTTCAGGGGAAGACATGTTTCATAAGTTCAGAGGCCTTCAAGAGCCAGGCAAGAGGCGAAGGCAAGTGGGTCTAAGAAAACCATAGTGAAAGCAAGGTGGGAAATCACAGCAGAACACAAGGCCCCAGTGCAGGGACACAGTGAGGGAGAGTGGGGACTATGCCGAGCCAAGAGGTATCTGCCCCCTGCTGGATGCAGGACTCTAGAAATAGAAATGTCATCAGAACTTCCAGAATTTCAAGCTAAGTCAGAAATGGGGATGTTTGAACATTAACAATTGGCTTGTTTCTTGATTGTAAAAGGCAAATGAAAAGTACAAAAAAGGTAAAATACGGTCTTATGATGGGGCATGCATATCATCTGCTGAGAAGTCCTCTAGCAGTTAAAGTGTTAAGGTCTTCAAGTAATACCTAAGACCTCAGTTGAATTCACTTATTTCCTATGACACAGGTACTATTAATAGGTAAAGAAAATTGAGGTCCCCTGTTTGTCCAGCAAGTACTCAGCAGGACTAAATTTCTGACTCAGCTGTGTACAGATGCCAGGACCCGGTCTCATCCACATTCGGATGCTTCTCATCACTGTAAAATGCCTGGGACTTTTCCTTCCATGTGGAACGAGAACCTTATCTTCATTTTCTGATTCACACTTGTTTCTGTGTCCTCTGTGAACATTCCCAACAAATATTCCTTGAGCCTCAACTACATAGAAAACCCTATTTTGTGTGCTGTAACACATCTGATTTTTATCTTCATTAATCTAATGTGCGGAATATGATTTTAGAACGAGAGTAACATTATTGAAATAGCTTCATCTGGAGACACATCCATTTGCAAGCAGATTGGCATATTATCCACAAATATAAACATTTACAAAAAAAAATCAGGCATCATTGGATGGCTGGTGCCATAATGATTCATTGGCAAGAGAAGAATGCTGCGTGGAGAGAGATGCCAAGGCTGTTTGCCACATTCCAGTGGAGTTCATTACACACACGCAACCGAACCAATTTTACTCAACAGTGACTTTGACATTTACAGAGAAATGAAATGGAGGCTTAGAAATGAAGTCTTCATGTAAAGTCCCTACCAAACATTTAACATTGGTTCTATCCTTCTGTCAACACTTGTAGAAGATCCACCATGGCTTTTAGACATAGTCTTATTATTCATAGTAGGTGGCAGTCTACTCAAACCAAAAGATCCTTGGGTGATGGGGAAATTGATCTTGAGCAAACCTAATTGGCTATAAAATTCTAGCCTCAGAATAAATAGCATCATATTTTTAAAAATTTTGCTTATATTGAGGTGTGTTTCTCTTCGGCTTCACTTGGCTTAAGTCCCTCTGTTCACTATGCTGATTTTTTGCTAAATTTTAATGTAGTAAATACCATCTTCCTCTTCAATGCCCCCAGAGTGGGGCTAGCAAATTGCAGGCTCCATGTTGGAGAATGTGAAGCAGTCATTAGTAGCCAGCTGTTTTCTACTTTGTTAACTGCATAACATGAGAAAATGTGCCAAAAATTAGGAAGAGATTTATGATACATACACTGTCTGAGTCACTTTTGTCCTCACTGGGACAAAAATACCTGGCACCCACAATTTAAAGAACTTTATTTTTCCTTACATTTTAGTCCATAGTTGGCCAGCTCCAAGGCAGAATGGCTTAATAGAGGGCAAGGTGGAGGAAAAGGCACTCACCTTACATCAGCCAGCAAGCAGAGGGAAGGGAAGAGCAGAAGGGAAAATAAACCCTTCCGGGTAAACATTCTCAGCAACCCATCTTTTTTCAGCCAGTTTCCACCTCGAAACAGCCAGGAAGATATAATACCCCTTAATTCCATTGCTTCCAAGAGCCCCACCTCTGAGTGCATTCCTAAAGCCTTGGGGGTGGGGGACACCTAGATATAAACTACAACATGTGCTAAGAAGTCTTATGCTTATGAATTAAGATGGCTTCAGTGTAAGTTGTTCAGTGGGTTAGGATGACTCAAGTGTAGAAAATAGTTGCAGAAACATTTTCTGGGGGAGCTTGCAAAGGATTATACTTCAATATGTATATGCAACACCATTCATTGAAGAAACAAGTTCATAATAGAATTTAAAGCATTCTTTTACTATCTTAAAGTACGGTTAAATTCTTTTACATTCTTATAGTACAGTGAAAGTATACTAATAACATCGTTGAATGCCTACTATGCTTTCAGTGGCAAAGTTAAGGCTCTGAATCTTAATGAATAAATGTTTCTAGTTTAAATTTGTAAGCCTACATAACATTGAGGTAATATTGTGCTGATTAAATTAATCAAGAATACTAGAACAATGATGTGCTGACTCTGAATTCTAAAGCTTTAATGTAATTATTGTTTTCACATGTCTAATGTTTATTTATTGTTTATCTGTAAACAATGCAGTGGAATCAGTATCTGAAAACCAAATAATGCAGTTAAATAGTCAAACTGTTATCAAATAAGTCACTAGAGAAGTAATTCAATCAGTAGAGAATTTTTCTAATTAGCATATTAATTATTTGTGAATGGAAGGTGATTCCACAGTGCTCTAGAGAACTTGAGGACATTGTAGTTTGTCTTTTCATTCTACATATCCAACGAAATATTTTTATGCAATTAAATTCCAATAATATAGGGAAAAGGGTTTTGCTAATCAAAGGAAAACATGGGCTCAGCTTCTGCATTAATTAGCACACATTCTAAATTGGTAGAACCTAAATTAATGAGGCCCAGGCTCCTCATTAATAGCATTCATTGAATAAAACTGGGACTTGACTAAGTACTCTTGTGAAGATTAAAACACATATACATATTGTCTGTGAGGCAAAAAATTTTCAAAGTACGCAATTATCAATATTATAAGAACCTCGCTCCACTATCTATAAACACTTTAATCATCTTCTACATGTCAGTAAGATGAGGCTTTTGTCAAACTTGAGGCTTTTTCTGGATCAACCACTTTTGTACATCAAATTTCAGGGCATGCAAATGATTGCCTTTAAGAAACAGAAAATTCTCCCTAAAAAAACCCAGATCCCAATCAAAAGTAGAGACATCTCTTGCTAAACTATCATTAAAATGTAATTAGGCGGTTCAATTTGAATTTTTATGGAGTTGTTTCTGTTTCTAATTGATTTGCTCTTTAAAGCCAAGAGGAGATGAAACAGGGGAGCAAAATGGTACAGCGTCTTCATTGTTTCGCATGCATCCCGTTATCTAATTTTCTGGCTCTTTGCCGAGTCATTCACTGTGCCGGCAACTTTCATTTCAGTATCTATGTGTCCCCGCACTTCCTTGTCCTTCCAACTTGCGTCCTGACATCTACAGAATCAGCTCCTCACTTGATTACTGCTTACCATGTACTTCGCTTATATTTTGACTGCTCAAAATCAACAGCTCCCACAATCCACAAGGTCCTGCTTTTACGAGGCACTTTCCTTTGCCCGAATCACAGTCATTGGGCATCTTGAATCCTGTACTGTTTTTGTTTTGCAATACAAACCAGGCCTGTTGTATGTTCATTGTCTTTCTATATCATGCTTTTAAGATTAAGTAAGATCTAAACTAGTTATATCATTCATTCTAATTACATCACATTCTTCTGATGAAACAGAATCATATCAGCGTGTTCATTACCAGTACCATTTATACAAAGGCAATTAGAAAATTGAATCCAGTTCTGATTTTTTTCTAGGGGAAAGATTTTTTTTAACTGCAACATAATAAACTGGAAAAGGAAAAAGTGGCATAGATCCTGTGAATGTGCCAGTCCTCTAGTAAGCTTTCCTTTTACCTGTGATCATTCCCTTCACACAGGTGACAAAACATTTTTGTTTCTCTTTTTCTGTACTGTTACTATTAAATATGGAATTGAAATCCACACAAAGGAAAACAATTAGCAAATGAACTCATTCTAGTTTTCAAATGCTTCTATTCTTTAATTTTAAAAGGTTTTTGTCTTGCGTAGAAATGCTTTCTGAAGAATAAAAAAAGTATTTTGACCTAAAAAAAAGAACTCATTCTTTTTCAGAAAAAAAAAGAAAATGAATAACTCACTTATCTTCTTCAGACGTTGGCAATATGTTATAGATGGATTTTATGTGTGCAACACAAATTGTAATAATAATGGTAATAAAATAACTTAATTTTAATACCTTCCTAAGCGCTGGGCCCTATTCTCAGTGTTTTGTGTATAATAATGTATTTAATTCGCACCACTCTTTGAGGAGGGAGGTGCAATAATTAACTGAACGCACAGCAAAAGGCACTGGGGCAAAGTGCAATCAGGTGGTTTTCCCAATTCACAAAGACCACTTGCAGAGTCTGGACTTAAACCCAGGCCAGCACTCATTACTGAGAGGCATTAGTGAGAACTGTTAAATTATATATATCTGTTCCAGAACTTGTGTTTGTTTCTTTTATACCTGTAGAGATAGAGTTCAAAGAGTCCTGAGCTATATCACAAGTCTCTTTTTAGTATTAGAAAGGACTTCCTAAAATTGCCCAGGCTGACCTCAGATTCTCAGTCCTCCTACCTCAGTATTTCAAGTAGCTGAGATGCCAGACATGCACCCAACAAGCAGTATTTTTAAGCTAGAGGATTGTACAGAGAGACCTGGAGAGATAGCTCAGCAAACTAAGAGCCTGCTTAAGGGCAAGCACAGGGAATAGGGTTTGATCCCTGATCCAGCATGCCATGCACCCCACCCTGGGGTGCGCTGAGCTCGTGACAAAAAGTCACAGTATGGTGGCACATGCCTGTAATCCCAGTGCTGGCGAGGCTGAAAACAGGGGCATTCACTCATTATGAGAACAACTGCATAGTGAGACCCTGTACCAAGTGCATAAATGGGAAAAAGAAATTGCGCAGAGAGATCTAGCCATCTAAAAGCTAGCATCAAATGTGAATGGGCCACAGCCATTGAGTTCTACATCTTGAGTACAATGTGTGAGGGCTTTCGTTCAACGCTTTGCCTTGTCAAGTTGATAGAAGAATAGGATTTTAACAAAACGAGATGTTATAACATACTTGGGAGTACCGCTTATATTTGCATCACTTTAAAAGCTCATTACCAAAAGAAACATGAAATACTTGACATTTTGGTATCTGTGATATTAAAAAGAACTAATATTTAATATTCAAGTGGCAACAGCTTGGCGAGTTTGCACACAACACCCACGGGGATCGATTTTTCTCCAAAGCAGCCATGAGGAGTCAGCCTTTTAAGCAGCTGACACCTCCCTTTCCTGCGTCCCTCTTCCTTGCCAGCACCACAGAGCATACACGGAGTGCAGCCGCAGACATATAATTCTTCACTGCAGGATTTGTCTTTTCAAATAATAGAGAATGTGGGAAATTAAGAAAAACGTAATTTCCACTGACTCAAACTCAGTGTAAGCTTGACTTCTAAAAATGAATAAATACTTCCTGAGAGCTTTTTACCATTTGCCCTCTCAGTCCCCTCTACACACCATCCATGAGGAGAGAGAAGGATCTTCGTTACCTAATTGATCATCAGTCACTCCACACCTGTATGAAGGCCGCATAATGACACGTTAGTATTGTCTGGCATTTTTCCAGCATGACTAATTGTCACAGTACTAATTTGCTCACCTGTGGAATTTTCAGCCTCCCAACTCTGCTGTCAAGAAGATGCATAATAATGGAATACAGGCTTTAAGATGCTGAATACTGTGAAATCTGTCTCTTGTCTTCCACCAGAAAGCTTTCACTGAGCCACATGTTAGCTGGCTATGATTACTCATGGTTGGTGTAGAACACAGAACTCTCGGGTACATACGCACTTATGCAATAGGATACTAGGAATCAAGTGAACCAATTCTTTTGGCCTAATGTACTGATCAAATTACCAGAACCACATTAATCTGCATGATTTAGAGTGAATGCCCTAGTTTAATTACTGTTGTGTTCCACATTATAAAAGTTTTCGAATTTTTTTCTAATTGTTGTTGTTGTTTTAATTCAAGAAAATATTTCCCTTTATCAAATACTAACATAAAGTAGTCACTTTTTGGAGGTGTTTTTTTTTCAATCACCTCAAGAAATGTGGAAATACAGGTATATCTGACTTTAATTGCATAAGCTAGCAAGCCGAGTTGGGACATCTTTACCAACCTGTCTGGCTCCAGGATATTTTAAATGGTAGGTTATGTTCTTGAAAATTAATATTTGCCGTGGAAAATTATTGCCCGCTTGTATAATAGCTGACTTTTCTGAAGATGTGCAGTCAGTGGTCCTCACTCTGATCCTGAGATGATATGTTTCATGCATCTGAGAAAATTACACAGAGATTGTTTGACAATTTTAATATAGCTGCTTGATTGCTTATGGTACAAGTGAAATTTAGGTATAAAATTCCAAGAGTTGTCTAAAGAAAATTTGAATAGAATTGCTCGTTTAGTTCTTGCAGACTTAAATATCAATCTTATATATGTTCTTGATCCACCCTATCGTGTCAGGATCTCATAAGGATGAATTGTCAGGTCGGCTTTGGAGAATGACGGCATATATAAAGGTTTGCTACTATCATTGCAAAATATCACTTCAGGAACCTCAATATGCTAATCCGCGTCCCGAAGAGAAGGCGTTCAGTCTTTTCCAACCTTGTTTGACTCCGCTGTTCTTGCATCACAGCACATCTCTGCAGCCAACGCCTGCAGCATAAGCTTGGCCCTGCCTCGGTGCCTGATGCATCCCCAGTGCTCACCGCACTCGGCAAAGTTTCAGCATTATCTGCTTTCAATTGAATTGTGATATCCTTTGCCTTGGACTTGTTCTTGAGGATAAGTATGCAAATAGAATCAGAAATACAAACTCATTTCTTCTAACCAGATCTCAGCCCACATATTTCGAGGTAAAAAAGTAGTGAAATAATCCATTCTGGCAAGTTGACCTACAGTGATGCTATTACTTAAGATAGGATTTTTTTTTTTTAAGTGGGAGAAAAGGAGAACAGCAGCTTCCTCCTCGGCACGTGTCTCCTAGTGAGCATATCTAGAGAACGTTTTCCTCATTTCAAAATTGATAGCCAACTTTTTTTGTTGTTGTTTTGCTATTCAAATTTCTGTCCTCTTTTTCCAGCCTATTTGCTTTAACACTGAATTTTAAGCATCTCTAAAAATGCTTGATATGTTATTATTCTTTCCAGATACCCTCCGAGAGCCAAGAGGGGAACATTACGGGAAGCAGAAGGGATGAGGCTGCGACCAGTGCTGTGAGCGCTTGAGGGAGAGGCGCCTCTCCAGCCCGAGGTGCCCGCCGCCAGCATGAGAACTTACCGCTACTTCTTGCTGCTCTTCTGGGTTGGCCAGCCCTACCCAAGTCTCTCCACGCCGGTATCTAAGAGGACTAGTGGTTTCCCGGCAAAGGAAAGGGCCCTGGAGCTCTCTGGAAACAGCAAAAATGAGCTGAGCCGTTCCAAAAGGAGCTGGATGTGGAACCAGTTTTTCCTCCTGGAGGAATACACAGGATCAGACTACCAGTACGTGGGCAAGGTAGGCTTCCCGGGTGCTGCGAGGTTCTGGGGCTGGAAGCTTGAAGAAGCTGCTGCTAGTAAGGAGGCGGGGAAGGTGTGGACTCTTCCCAGCTCGGGAAGAATTGTTGCTGATCTGGTGCGACTTTTTTTTTTTTTTTTTCCGCTTGAGTAGTTTCAGGAAGAAGATTGTAGTTAAGAAGCTGAGAAAGGTTAGAAGTACAACAAAGAAAAGAAAATGCTCCAGTGGAAAATGAAACACCCACAACCATCTGCATAGGATTATCATAAATCTTTTAATTTTTACTTTAGCTTGAAAAATAGGGGCCAGCGATTCTATAAAATTGGGTGCATTAAAAATAGGAATAGAGCGATTATGCTGCATGGGAAGGAAGATGCCTTTTCCTCATTTTGAAAGCAAACAGTCTGGGCTTGAGTTCTTTGGATAAATTCAAATGAAAGTGCCTCTTAACGCTGTTACCTGTGTCGCCCTTTGTTGGCAAAGCCGAGCCCTGCGGGTTAGAGTTGGCGGTTGCTGCTGCGGTGTCTTATCTCTGGTAATTGGCAAGGACTAGGTTTTAAATTCTTATGGTTTAATTATAGCAAGATTGACACAAAAGAGAAAAATGGTTACATAAAGGTGCTATTTCTAAATAGCATCAGACCATTTTATTGACTCTAGTCAGGAAAGTGAGGGAAATGGTTTATTATAGCGCAAAGCGACTCCTGGAACTGTGTCAGAGAGGAAGTTCTGTCCAGCTGTCAGCGTGATCATCGCTGGGATTGCACCATCAGCTGCCTCGCTGTGGCAGAAATGCCTATGCACCGCCAAGGTGTGAACGGAAGGCCAGCGCAGACTCTGCATCTCACACGGCAGCACACATCCTCTATGTAAACAGGCAGTAAATGTAAAACAGAGGACAGAACAAAGTGTCTTCCTTTACGATCACAGCTTGGATTTTTTTAAATACCTGTATTAGAGTCTTGTGAAAATAATACAAACTTTGAAGGTTCCAAGGCTGATGGCCACGCTTCAATCTTTGATCAAATATCCCTGAATAACAGTGTGCAAAAATTCTCTTTAAGTATTTACCACTACAAATGAGGGGAAGCCAACCATGGCTTCAGCTGAGGTAACCAGGCAATGTTCCAACGCAGTGAATTATTAATGCGGAATCAAATAGGAGAGGAAGTCTTCAGTGAAGTGGTGAGCAGCAGCCAGGGCCCCCAAGGACCGAGCCATACATTTGCTGTGAAACTCACACTGTGTGACTTCCAGGGAGAGACGATTCATTTACTTGTACTTCATTTCCTCTGTGAAACTTGAATAACCCTGTGTTAATAGGGTGATGATTATTTTTAAAAACCTTAAACTCTTTAAAGCACTTTCTATAACCCAAGTAGCATTATTGCTATAGAAGGTTATGTTTTATAGAAAGTGCTTTCTCTGAGCGACTGGTCCCCAGCCCCCACTTTTTTTCCCTTTCTGCTTATCTTCTCAAATTATGATGTCATTTTAACATCAATAATACTACGGATTCTTAAAGAATGTCCAGGAAATTTGAGAACACTGGAAGCATCAGTAAATAAAACTGCAGAGAAATCAATTTTATCGTTATACTTGTAAGAGATCAAACATGGCCCTAGGAGAAGTTGCAAGCCTCTCCCTGCCTCTCCAGCTGCCACTTGGTGCCCCTGGAGGGTTATTAACCTTTGCAGCTATTAACTGCTACATCTAGGAAATGTAGAAAGCCAAATCTACCACATGGAATGACAGGATGGTTTCAATGAGACAATCACTTGCGGCCAACACCTCGTAGGGGTATAAAGTTACTGTTATTGGTGACAACCCACTGTGTGTATTCTATCAACTCCAGGTGCAATGGACTAAAATGGCTTATTGCCCTATATCGCTGTAGGAGAGAATTGCTCTCATTAACACCCTCCGTGGTTAGAAAAGGGAGAGAATGGTGATAGAGCCCTTTGGCCACCACAGTGCTCACCAGGCTCACTGGATCAGGAGGGATGACTGGCAGCTTGATAAGTGTCCTTGCCTCCTCATCCTCCGCTCTCACCCATCGCCTTTCTCTCTCCTCACTCACATGAGAGGAATTAGCCGGAGAAAAAGGCACCCAGGGTCATCACTGAAGCTGGTATCGCGGCCAGCACCACTGGTGAGTCGGGAGTAAGAGGTGCTCCCAAGCTGTTGTGGCGGCATTTCCCCAACTGCCTTTGAGGGTAATTGGTTGCTATAATTTAAAATATAAAAAGTTTGAAAATAGATTTCAGAAAAAGAAAACAGAAACCTGTCCCTATTCATGACCCAAAGATAATCCACCTTTAGCTGACCTGGAAAACAGCAGACCCCTAATATGGTTATCCAGATCCACCATATCAGAAAACTTTGGGGAGAGAAAAAAGATTAATCTAGCATGAATTCCAAAACTTTCCCTGTTCCCAGAGCTCTTTTTTCATAGTTCGCAACATAGTACTGTAATCATTTCAAATACAATATACATGTTTTAAAAAAATGTCACTCTTAGCCACAATTATTTACAATTGGAATATGTGTATCGGTTGGGCATGGCTTCTCAATCAGATCTGGCACTGCCCCTCTTGTTTACTCTTCCCATCTGAATTTTGCTTTGTGGTTGATTTTTGTCACTGTCACCCTGGGATTGACATCATCAACAAGAATGCAGCGCCACCTGCTGTAGAAACTGTGAATTACCTTAACCTGAGAATTCCCAGGAGGGTTGAGAATACAGTGTTTCTTGACGAGCTGCTGGTTGCACTCTGCGTTGCCGGCATGCACACTCTGTCAACCGTGAGACTATAGCTAGGTCGGTATACAAAAGTGTGCAAAGCCTAAAAGGACCGTTAGTTGTGCTAGCAACCTTACCAAATTATTCAGGACCTACAGTGGCTGCCTAAAACTTGTAAGTTTGGGGTTGGCCAGATAGCTCAGGGTTTAATCCCCAGCATGCCATGCCGGCCCTGCCCCCGGGATGCTCTGAGACTGGGTATGGTGGTGCGCACCTGTAATCCCAGTGCTTGGGAGGCTGAAAACAGGAGAATATCTACAAATCCGATCCACTTCGTAGTGAGACCCTATAGGCTCTGCACCAAATACATTAAAAAAAAAAAAAAAAAAAAAAAAAAAAAAAAAAAAAAAAAAAAAAAAAAACCTGAAAAGACTGCTGTGATGTGTATGTAGGAGGATAGAAGCGCTAGCTGAGGAAAAGTAGTACTGTTGAGCAAATAATGCTTAAAGCTAAGGAGAAAGATTTTTTTTCATTAGACCCATTTGGGTTGATTTTCTCAAACTGTCATGGGGTCATAGTGACCCCTATGATGGAAAATGGGATAAAATGGGAGGAGGGAGCAAAAGGCTTTCAAGTGTAGAAGGAAAAGGAAAGGGGGACACAGAAGGTCACATGATCCAAAGAGCCCCTGGCCCTCGTGGTAATAAAATGAGCATAGGCGGGTCTCACGCCGAAGCCCCCGCACAGCACTGCGGCGACGCCTGCCTTCCCTTCTCCATCCTGCTTCACCTCCACTGTGTTCGTTCTACCCCCTCCCCCGTGAGGTGAATGCAGGACCAAGACGGGAGAGCTGGGAGGAAAGCGCTCAAAGATACTGAATGTGGTAAAAGCCACTAGTAGTGGCTAATCAAGTTGGGATTTATGAGAAAATGTCAACGATTTTATACCTGAAATGGTGATGGTGGATAGGAGTAAAAAGAAAGAAGGAGTGTTTTGTTGGCTAAGCCTTTATGAGCTTAAGAGGCAAGCGTAGCTGACACAGGAACAAATGATTTTACTTCTAAAATGCATGACCATTTGGAGCCACATTGAGTGGTGTTAGTGTCATCAGCACCCCTGAGAGCTTGCTAGACATGTAGAATCTCGGTCCTCCCTCAGACACGACTCACTCCAAATCTGCATTTTAACCAAATCTCCAGGTGAACTATTTGCACATTAAAATTTGAGAAATGCTGCTTTTCAAAATAACTTGCCTGCATCTTACCACCCCAGAGATTCTGACTTAGACAGTTTCTAATTAAGTATTGATGATTTTAATAGGTTGCAAAATTTGAAAACCACAATCCTGGGAGGATTTTGTTGCTAGTCATGATAATAAACTGCAGTAAGTTTAGTGCTAAAGCTGGGAACCCATAAACTATAAGGGAAATATGAAGTAGAGTGACCAGCCAGGCGCTGAGGTTCCACAGAACTTCTGAGAAGAGGTGATGAGATTTGATCCGCACCTTAAAAGCAGAGCAGAGAGAGTCTCACCAGGAACTCCTAGTGAATAAGATGTAGAAGGGGCCAGGGAGATAGCTCAGTAGAACAAGCGCTTGCCTAGCAAGTGCAAGGGCCTCAGTTCAATCCCTGGTTCCAAAAAAAAGAGATACAGAAGCCAGAGAAGAGAAAATCCAAAGAGATAAAGACTTAGAGATTCAACAACTACTGTAGCAAAAGTGTCACTGCTGATACAATACACAGAACACAAGGTATATGTTTTTCTATCACTGGCTGAAGAGAAATGGGTTTGATTTTTGTATAGAATCCACTTGGGTTGTCTTTGGCTTAGGTAAATTTTATAGAAAAATTGGAAAGATGTATTGTGATGGCACATTTTCAGAAATTCCAGTACCACACCAGCCAGTTTTGGTCATACAGAAATGCTTTGATGATGTTAATAATGATAGTGTATAGTCTAAGACTGTTTCATACAAAAAGAAGACCTTGGATAACTATAGATACAGAGTAGATTTTTTATTATGTGGGAATTCATTTTTTAATATATTTTTAAAAGTCTCTACACCCTCTCACTACACATATCAGACTCATGGTGATTCTCTTGTTTTTAGCCTCCCAAGCGCTGGGATTACAGGCACGTACCACCATACCCAGTCTCAATCTCCATCTCAGTGTGTCCCAGGGGCAGGGATGGCACCGAACGCTAGGGATTGAACCTGGATAAGCAGGCACTTTAGTCCACTGAGCTATCTGGCCAGCCCTGTGGACATCATTAATACAGAATGAATGTATTAAAATCTCAGAATTAGGACTAGCTTTAGGCAAAAGTTTCAGACATTATTATTAAACAGCTCTTAGCTTTGTCTTCCCCGCTTTATTTTGCGCAGTGTTTTCTATCCCTGCCTTCCACACAATGTGCACATAAGACAAATCTCTATCAGAAACATTTGGCATGCTTTTATTTTTAGTAGAGTTCTTATTTTATGGACTTTAATGAACTGTATTCCTATGTATGGATGTCAGGAAGTTAGCTTTTTAGAAACAAATGACAATTTCCTGGGAGCAGCGGTCCAAAAAACTGATAGACTATGTTTTGTTTTCTTTTTTAATATTGTGAAAGTTTAGATTCTACTTGAGGCCTTAATATATGGATTTTTAAGGGGCTTGGGATGTCCAAGAATTGAACTCAGAACCTTGCACCTATCAGGAAGATCTTTATAATGTACCTTTCTCTTGAGTCTTTAGTACCCAATTCAAGGAAGTCACTCTTCTCAGGCTATTAGATAGCAATGTTTTAATGACCTATAAAAATAAAAGTTATCAGCCATTTTTATTTTTATTTTTTTCAGAACCAGGGATTGAATTCAGGCCCTTGTGCTTGTCAGGGAAGCACTTATTCCGCCGAGCCATCTCCCCAGTCCCTATCAGCCATTTATACCTTCAGTTAGGATTGAGCACTTAGTACCTATAATTACATGATCCAAACTTAGTAAACATGAGCAACATTTGATCCATTCTAAAGGGTTGCTTAAAACCTCCTGTGGTTAAAACATTGTGTTATTTTATTCCTTTATTACCATTTTCTTGAAAGGAGCATAAACTAGGGAATAGAATCCTGCTGATGCTAACTTGATGGATGATACACATCATCACTAAACCACTCATCATGTCAGACAGCAGCACCAGATTAAAGCTGCTTCATAGTTGAGCATCAGTTTCCCCAAATGCCATGCTATACTCATCGAGTATATTGTTTTATCATGTCTCACAATGGCTTGCATGTGACTTGTTCCCCTGAAAAACTTGTGAAATTTATTTAATTTAATGACATTCAAAGGTTGCAGGTGGCTGGGTCATGGAGGAGGTCCCACCTTTACAAAGAGATTAATGTAGGTACTTCCCCTGATAGGGGATAAGTCATAGCAAAAGCAACTAACGAGAGCGTCTTTGTGACCCATCTGTTCTGCACATACCTACTTGTCCTGCTTTCTGCCATAAGCTGAAGCAGTACTATGCCTTCAGCAGAGGCTGAGCAGGTGTGGTGGTGTGAGGCTCTAGGCCTATCCCTCCTGCTCCAGCACCATAAGCCACATAAATCTCTTTCCTTTATAAATTATCCAACCTTGGGTGTTCTGCTCCAGCCACAGAAAGTGGACCAACGCAGAGCCTTGCAGCGAAGGTCAGACATCAATGTTATTTATGTATTTGTTTTACACATGAGCGTTCCAGAGCTCAGCAAAGTCAAGTATTTCAGAGCACCACCTTAAGGACCCTGGCAGTTGCACTTTGTTGCCTGACTAACTAATCACGCCATCATTTCTCCTTTCTGGGTACCCACTACTTGACAAAGAACAAACCTCAAAACATGCTTTGGCATTAAATGATTGCATCCCACTTGGTACCATAAATACTTAACTGCAAATCTACTGTGTGAGATCCAGGGGTGGAGGGGAAGAGAACTGTTTTTGAAAGACTAGTTTTAAAGAGCTCTGCAAATATGATTATGTTATTATTATGCACATTTCATTTTCTTTTTCATGATTATAATTTCCACAGCACATCAGTGATATTCAAAATAGTTACAGTGTGAAAGTATTTTAAAATGAGATAGACAGCTAGTGATCTTTTTGGTCATTTTGATTTTTTAAATAGTCTTTTTCTTTCCTTGATAACCTTCTCTACACTTCAGTTCTGGTTCAATGACCTCCAATAATCTTTTCTCCCTGAGTCAGGGCAAGTGCTCTGGGCCCATCTTTTTCCTTCATCATTCAAAATTAATGCACAGCCATTTAACATTCTTATATCTCAACGGATTAGTGTGCGTAAGAGAAAGCACACTCACTGAATGCACTTTTTTCAAAATGTTTTGAGAAGTAACTCCACAATCCCCACCAGTGTTGGCAGCATTCCTTATTTTGTGGCCACTATCAAGCGGCCAGTTTTATATTCTTGGCGGTGAAAGCTTCAGTTTGCTCTCTGATACTGAGAGAATGTCACATATAGCAACAGGCTTCTGACTTTTGAACTTCCTCTTATGCATAGCTGCTTGTGTGAGCAGCAGAAAAGTTGGGATATCTGACCTTTGTCATAAACCCAAAGGTAACCATTTCACTGGCCAGACCACAGAACAAGTGAAAAAACATACAGAAAGTCAAATAAAGAGCCAATCTAGAATCCTCCAACTTCCATTGTTATGCAGGCAGAATGCTGGAGCCTTCCGTGTAGCTTGTTGAACAAAGTGAGAGGATGAGGGTGGATAAAAGAGAGTTGAGAGTTCAGCTCCTCTCTTCTTCCGACGTAGCACTTCACCTCCTGTGCTCCATGGGTTGAATGGAGTTAGAGGATGAAGGTCAGGAGGCTGTCATGCTCTTCTAACAAATGCTCTGGAATCTTCTCTGTAGGCGCTGCTGGGTATTTCTTGGAATAACTTAACTTATTTGTGCTATTCCTCAGGCCTGTGAATACTTGGTTTACAATTCCCTGTCCGGGGCCTATGATAGGTCATATTAGGTAGGAATGAGAATATGCAGAATTTTACTTCAAAAGTCAGACTACAAATTCCTAACATATTATAACAATCATAGCAGACTGTTAATTTTTTTAAAATCTTATATTTATTTAATTGATACAGGGTCTCCCTATGCAGCTCAGACTCAGTGATCCTCCTGTCCCAGGCTCCCCGGCTCTGGGATCACAGGCGTATACCACCATAGTGCACTCTGGATTCTAGGACCAATGTGGCATGCAGCACAGGGAATCACGCTCAGATCCTTGTGTTTGCTGGGCAGGAGCTTATACCACAGAGGTATCTCCCCAGCCCTGATAGTAGATTCTTAAACAACTGGTTTAATTTTTTTTTTATTTCCACTGATTGGAAAAGCCAAAAGTGTCCCATATATGTCCTAAGCAGAATTACAAGTTGAACTTCAAGAGGCCTTCACTGTTTTAAGCCAAAATTATTAAAAGATGTCTTCCTTAAGGTCGAACCACCTTAAACAAACAGGATTTAAGCTAGCCTTTGGTGGACTTCATAAGATCTCGGGACAATATTTAGATTTCAATATGCCATTAGAACCTAAAGGGACCAATTTTTTGTACAGTAGATTGCTGGTAGCAGGCTCCACCCTTCTATAAGATTTTTATGTTGTTGCTCACCAAGATGAAAATGAACTGTAAATCCTCAGAGCATTGTAAAGGGAGCAGCGCTCTGTGCAAATGTGTCTTTCTATTTGGCATCAAAGAAGAGGCCCACAGAAAATACGGAATTCTCCAAAAGAGAATAAAATAGAGGTTTTTGAATTCCTGTTATTTATAAGTGAGTCACAGTAAGAAGTCTTGTCAAAAGCCAGTGACAGTATCCAATTTGGAATTATGGATGCAGAATAAGAACAAAGGCCTCATGCCAAATTTTTTCACAGGGAACATATCTGTAGTTTGTTCTGGTCTTTCCATCACAGAAAATATATTTGTAGAGAAGAGAGGTATTTTAAAAGACAACACTGTATACATACGAGATATATGAATAAATATTTTAGGTGAGTTGGTGAGTTTCACAGGACTCAGGGGCAGTATCAGAAGCATAACAAAAAGCTTGAAATAGTTCCTTGAACGTGGGATTTAATGCTGACTAGAGGGAACAGAGATTGAAGTTAAGAAGGCAATTGAAGAAGTTACCTTGGCTGTGGCAATTATTTTAATAGATTGGAGAGAAAATGCTTTTCCTTTGTTCAGAAATTATTCACTAGAGAGTGTGAGGTACCAGCAGTCTCACTGTGTTTGAGGCCCAGCTGTGTTGCTGTTACCTGTGTGATATGGACAAATTATTTAACCTCTTCTTGGCCTCTTCTTTCCTCAACTATTAAATGAGTGGGGGAGCAAAATTATTAAAGTGAGGACTCAATAATTTTAAGGGTTTAGCACAGGGCCTGCCATCTGCCACTTGCCAGTAAAAACCTAAAGTAAGACCCGCACAGGGAGGAAGCACGACTGCTAGAGCTGTGCTGCAAGGGAAGGGAGAAGAGAGAGAGGGGAACCTAAGATGAGCAGAAGGTGACTCCAGGGGTGGCCTGCGCTATTCTGCGAGGTTAGCTGTCTGGGCCGGAAGGTGGCACCGGGGCAGCTAAGGCACCGGAAGTATGACTCATGGCAGTAGCTAGAGTGGGAGGGAGCCGTGAACATGCGAAGCTGTCACTGTTACCCCATCCAGAGGAGAAGCGCACGCTGCATTTCACAGGTTTTGATGATGTTGGCAACTCTTCTAGGCATCATTCCCTTTTTTTAGTGGCACCAGGGATTGAATTCGGAACTTTATGCTTGCCAGGCAGGCGCTCATGCCTGCCACTGAGCTACATCCCTACCTATCATTCCCTTCCGTTAAGGTCATTTATCATTTCATTTTAAACATCATCACTTTACACTGAAATGTGGGGCTTAGATGACTTCCATGGCTTTAAAATGTTGCAGTCGAATTAGATTTCATTGCTTTTCTTTTTTCTTTCTTTTTTTTTTTAATTTAATGTGTTAAGAGCAGGGTCTACAGGATCTACAGGGTCTGACTACACAGATCAGATTTGTAGTGATTTACCTGTGTTGAGCCTCCCAAGCGCTGGGATTACCGGTGCACACCACCAAACCCAGTCTCCGTCGCTGTCTCAGCGCCGCTGCATGGCATTGCAGGGATCGAACCCTGGTCACTGTGTCTGCCTAAGCAGGCACTTTAGTGCACTGAGCTATCTGGCTAGCTCTTCATTGCTTTTCAATTAAAAAAACATCAAGGCATCAAACAATCCAAGGTATGATTTGAGCAGATTAATACTTTAAGTTAGATTTGTTATGAGAGTTAAATTAAAATTAATATGATCTCTTCATTACTGAACCAAAGTTTTATTATGGAAAATTACTGCTGATTTAATTCTTTAATTACCCCAAATGCTTTATTTTTTGCTTTATTTTCTTATGAGCCAAATAACTAATTCTTTAAGATTGAATTTTGCCCTTAAATATATTGTGTTTAGTCCCAAGCCTGAGTTTTCAATTTTACTCTAGATATTGATTTTAAACTTTTGAATACTTATGTCTTTGCATACTCTACAAAAGGCTAGGCTATGTGTCTTACTCACCTTATGTCCTCAGGAGTGAGACACTCGAGACAGTCACTAAGTACTGAAATTAAGGGCTGGAAAGATAGCTCAGTGGACTAAGCTCCTGCTTAGACAAATGGAGGGACGGGGTTCAGTCCCCACCTAGGGTTCAGTCCCCACCACCACAAACCACACCAGTCCCACAGTGGGTATGCTGAATGAGCCACAGAGTCCAGGTATGGTGGCACAAGCCTGTAATCCCAGCACTGGGGAGACTGAAAACAGGAGGATCCCTATGAGTCCAAGCTGTATAGTGAGACCCTGTCCTAAATATATTTTTAAAATAATAATAAGTACTTTAAATTAACTTACATTGGGCCCTGTACCTTGTCAACTAAAAATCTTTCCCAACATTTTCTAACCTTATCGGAATATAACTATAAAAGAAAAATGATTGTATAGATTTAGCCTTATGATGTGATGTCTTCACAGAGATGCACATCATGAAATGATTACTGAAATCAAGCTGATATATCTGTCACCTTTAAGTGGTCATCTCAATGTATTTGTATCGTGAGAACATTTAAAGTGCACTCTCAGCCAATTGCAAATATAAAATTCAGTACTATTAACTATAACAACTGCTATACATTAGATCTTCATGCTTCCAATCTAATTTTTTTATTTTTTTATGTATTTAGTACAGGGCCTACAGGGTCTCACTACACTGATCAGACTACTGATCCTCCTATTTTCAGCCTCCCAAGCACTGGGATTACAGGCACGCACCACCATCCCCAGTCTCAATCAATATCCCAGTGTGCACCAGGGGTGGGCTGGCATGGCCTGCCAGGACGGAGCCCTGGCCCCTGCGTCTGCCTAGGCAGGTGCTTTAGTCTGCTGAGCCATCTGTCTGGCCTTGTGCTTCAAATCTATTGGTGTGTTGCACACTGTTGCTATTGTTTTGTGTCCTTGGGTAGACGAGTGGAAGTCTAAATTTCTTTCAAGTTTGGGACGCATTAGAAAGTGAACATATAAATGAAATTTATTATTAAATTCCTTCTACAGAAACTACCTCTGAAAATTTCACATCAAAATAGCACGAATATTTTATGATACAATAGGAGAAATATGCAGCTTGCTTAGTGTAAACCAGAACAGAGTTATATGTACATAAACAAACAAGAAAAATAAAATGGAAACACAGTAAATAGTAATATATCATGAAAGTTGGTCCCTTTCAGGCTTTAACAAATGGAAACCAACAATATTTAGGGTATTAACAGAAGAAAAGGGTTTTTTTTTTAAAGAAGAAAAAAACGCTAGAGAGTTAACCAATACAAAGCAAATTGCTCTTGCTTTTGTTATTACCCTTCAAAATAAAATAAAATGTTTTTTTTTTAAAGAAAGCAAATTGCTTTTTCTTAAAATTCGTAAGAATTTAATTGTGCAGAGAGCTGAAGTACTCAGTAAAAGAGAAATCAATTAGGACCTGAGGGTGTTGGCTGGAATCTCACATCAACAGCAGAGAATTGTGACAATGCATGAAAAGGAATTCTTTATAATGCCTAAATTTCTCTCTTTTTTAACTAACTACACCTTCTAATCAATGTATTTAGAATTCTCGTGGGAAAAATAATTTCTGGGAAATAATCTCATTTTAACCCTTTCTGTTACTTATATGAGTGTAATTTAGAAGAAAAATATGAAGGAGGGCATGCAACTAAATTTATGCTTTAAAATACAGTTATTGTAGCTGGGGAGATGGCTCAATGGAATAAGTGCTTCCCTGGCAAGTGCAAGGGCCTGAGTTCAATCCCTGGTTCAGCCAAATAAAATAAAAAATAAAATAAAACAAAATAAAATACAGTTACTCGAAATTTTTATATGCTCAACTTACTGTTTCCATATGCCATAAAACATAAGGACCAGGCTCGCTGCCTTGCTTGGTCTGGAACCTGGCAGGGCCATCCACAAGAGGATGGAAGCGCCCTGCAGGAGGCCAGCTCTCCTTTAGAAACCGCACAAAACATCCCTGTCTTGTCTAATTTCTGTATTAAGTGCCCATCTATCCTCCCAATCATGTGTAATGTGTGTTTTGTTTTTTTTTTTAAAGTAGGTTAGGGGATGTTTATTTACTTTCAGTTAAAGTAAAGATCTTGGTGACTTCCTATTCACCTGCCTCTTTTTGAAATCAAAGTAAGCAAAAGAGAGTTTTAAAACAAATTAACCAAATTGAGCAACACATGCGACCATGAGTGGCAGTGCCTTGTCCAGCATGCTTCCTTTTTCCACAGTCTAGACATCACTTGAGTTTTATAGCAATAATGATGCTGGGCTTCCTGGCACGTATCTATCATTCGAGAGACCGAGGCAGGCAGGAGGATTGCTTCAGGTTTGAGACCAGCCTAGGCTGCCTGGCGAGTTCAAGGCCGGACGGAGTAATGCTTTTCCCATCTTCTCAGGCTCTACAGCCCGCGAGATGCTCTCCCACACGTGTGCCTTTCTCAAGCACCCCACACGGCCACTTTGTCAATGGAGCACGATTCATTCCTCCTCCAAGTGAGGCAAAGAATTGCAGATGCACTTGAGCACCACAGGAGCAGGATCATTGCCAGCAGGGTACCAGAGTTGGGCTGGAGTGCACCTGTTCTGACAGTTAAATCTGACTCTACTGTTAACACATAAGCAAGAAAAATTTAGGGTAATAGAGAGTGTTTTAAACATGATGACGAATGAACTACCAGTGTGCATGCGTAGCAGTTGGATGTTGCTGAAGAGGTCACTCAAGGTAATGATACTAACCACACAGGGAAGACACTTTCCTCAGCTTTGCCATGGGACAGTAGGGTTGCTCTTCACTAATCAGCTCACAGTTTCTTTAAAGGAAAAGAAAAAGGAGTTTTCTAAATTACTTAAAACTTACAGCTGCTTCCAAAGCAAGAAAACCTAATAAATGAGCTCGTAATCTTCTTTCCTGGAATTGCTCACCATTATTTCCTTGACTGTCTGAGCAGGTTGCAGAATTCAATTTAATTGTCATTTATTGTGCATATTCAGGATGCTTGAGACTCATGAATTTGAATAAGAAATAGGCCCTCCCTCTAGCAAACTACTTGCTTTATATAGAAAGCTTCAAGTTTTTAGACCTTAAGAGTCAACATAGGTGAATATAATATGCAGCATATATATTTACCTTTCAGGAAAAATATTTTTTTGAACAAGTACATCAACTATTAACACATTTAAAAAAAGAATTTCTGCCAATTGATTCTTCTGGTCTCAAATATCTCTATCTACTAGAATTTTCCTTCATGGTACATGTATAAAGGAAAAATGGAGAAAGACGAATCAAGGAGTGCAGTGTGTGTGAGGTGTGTGTGTGTGTGTGTATGTCTGTGTGTGTCTGTGTATCTGTGTGCCAATCCTTAGATTTGGCAGTGGCTAAAGAGATTACGCTGCAAGGCAAAAAGGTAAGATTATAACTGGTGAATTATAATGCCATATTAAATCAATTTTTGACTGGGTATCTGGCTCTCAGCTTGATTTACCACTGGCTTTTTGAAAATGAAAATGTTACACTAAGCAGGAGCTGAGACTAATGTCACAGTCTGCCAAGACAAAAGGGACCTTGGACTTCATAAGCCAAGAAAAAGGCAGTAAACAATGCCTTTTTGGGAAATAACTTCATGCAGTTAATAAACCAAAAGGCATTTGTTTAATTGATAAATCCCAAATGAATAATAACATTTATTACAGTTTGTATCATTTGTGCCAGTAGAACTTACAAATAACTTAGCCTGGGGTCTAATATAATAAATACAATGAGTTCCAGAAATGTTGATAGTCATTGTGGAGAGTATTGCTTTGGCAATGTGTTCTAATGAGAAAAAGCATAGACAGACTTTGGAATCATGCAGCTTCTGGTATCTTTCCTTCAATTCAAGTAAATTGCTTGACCTCTCTGGCCTCAGTTTCCTAGTCTGAATAAAACAGAGAAAATAAAAGTCATCTCCTAGAGTCATCAGGAGAATTAATTCATGGAGCACACATCTGTGAAGTGCCCAGTAAGTAGCAAGTGTTCAGTCTCTCTTCCAAAGGGATTCTTGATGGATCATATTCAGTTTAAGTCCACCAAGAATTCCAATGATAAGAAACTTTGCTGTTGCTGCTTTAATAATCACCACAATTTTAGTGACTCTAAATGATGTGTTTATCACGAGTGAAATGAGTTTCCCTGGGCTAAAATTAAGGTGTTGGGAAGACACCTTTACTGAAACTCCAGGGAGAATATTTATCCTTGCCTTTCTGCTTCTACCTATATGCCTTGGCTTATGGCCTCACCCTCCACCCTTAAACCAGCAGCTCAGCTTCCTTCTCTCCTTCTCCTCCCTCCCCTTCTCCCTTTCTTCTCTCTGTCTCTCTCTCTCTTTCTGTGTCTGTCTCTGTCTTTCTGTCTCTGTATCTCTCTCTGTTTCTGTCTCTCTCTGTCTCTATATCTCTGTCTCTGTATGTTTCTGTCTCTTGGTCTGTCTGTCAGTCTCTCTCTCTCTCTTCTTTTATTATCAGACATCACCTGTCCTCTACTTCTTTTCTTCAGAGCACGCTTATGATTACACTGGCTCACCTGTGTAATCCATCTCAACATTCTTATCTGTGTCACTTGCATGAAGGCCTTTGGCAACACAAAGTAGCAGAGTCACTAGGGCCTGGGCATCATTGGCAGGCCATCACTCTGCCTGCCACAGTTTTATAGCACTTTAGTTTCTGTCCTTTAATAGTTAGTCTGGTATTTCTGACATTAAATTCAAAGTATTGAGTGTAAAAGATGAATGTCAAGGGAATTAATAACTTTCTTCTACGTTTAGACTTAAAATTCTTTTGCTTTTAGCACTTCCTCAGAAATTCACCTCCTATAACACAAGATCTATTTCAATGGTTATTAAATCTAACAAAAGATAAAAAGAATGAATTGAGTGGGGTCATGTGGAATCTCTGCAAACACAGAACCTCTCATGATATTATTCAAGTGCACTTTGAAAGTTAGAAGCTACAGAATAAGAAGAAAGATGGAAGGAGAAAAGATGATACATGAATAGATAGATGGCGGATGATAGTTATACAGGTAGACAGATACATAGATAATAGAAGGCAGACAGTCTCAGATTTGTGATGCCCAATATCTGCAGACATTTTTGGCTGTCAAATCTTGAGAAAGCAGTAGTGGCATCTCACAGTAAGGGACCAATGGATGACGCGGAACGTCCTATATGTACAGGATAACTCCCTCGGTGGTTATCTAGCCCAAAAAATCAATAAGCACAGGTTTGAAAAACTATAAATTAGATAGATACTTCTAACTCAGCATTAAAAGTTTTTGGCATAAGTCTTTAATGAATGTTCATGGAACTGACTATAAAACTCCACAGGGAAAAAAATTGTTTTGTGGTTAATAGATTCAATCGCCTGAACCCAAATCTTGTTCCCATAGTGTATACTGCAAAATAAGCTCCTATATTGCCTCAGTTTCTTTATCTGTTAAAAGAAATTGAGAACAAGGTCATGATAAATAGCAAATGATATAACCTATGTGATAAGTTCAACACATTTCCTGGTCCATACTATGGACTTAACAAACATACCTCAGCCAGGATGTTCACCAAATGATTGACTAGTCATGGAAAGCAATAAACTGTTTCAACTGTTGCAAAAATCAATTAAAGTATTTATATGTGTAGAAAATATTTTTTCAGGTCGTAAGCTGTATGGTAACATGGAGACAGTGCACAGCATATGGAGCTAGCCTTATCCTACCCTTGTCAGAGAATGAAAATATTTTTCTAAATTCTTTAGAATCCTTTTAAACATATCAAGAGATAAACCTGAGCAAAATTCATTAATCTCATCTATAAATGTAGCCAGCAAATATTAGCTGTACTAGCCTCTGGGCTGCAGGGCATGTTTCTACCCCAGTTCTCTTCTCAAGTTGTGTACTGGGTACTGGCTTTCCTTCCACCAGAACTCACATGCTGTGCCCTCCTGAAGTCAGGAGATTTCACATTCTTGACTGTCAAACACACAGTGAAGACTCCTACCTGAGTCACATTTAACTGGAGTCCGGATTGGGAGCAGCAGCAAGACCGTGAGGTAAAGGTGGAAGAGAGTAGATCTTCCTATTTCTCCTTGGGACAATCAGGTGGTAGAGGAGAATCCCTGTTTTATTCCCTGTAGCTTTTCAGGGCTTCTTTTGCAAGGGCAGAGGATCAGTCACATAGATGAGATTCATCAGAGACAAAGCCAGGTGCTGCAGGCATAAAGAACTTACCACCAGACCTGGGGAGGTACATGATGCTGGTGGGGGAGGCAGGACAAGCTACTCACCTTGTGCATAATCCTTATTGCACCTGTCAAAACCATAGACACCAGAGAGCAAAATAGCAGCTGGGCTCCATTGGATAAGATGAAGTCACTGGACTTCATCTTCCTTGGGCAGAAAGTCCCCAAGTTTCCCACTAACTCAAGCCATGTGGATCTTTCTCTTTCTAATATCCAGGTGTCATTCTAGACTAGATCAGAAACAGGGAAAAATGAAACCTAAAGACTAAGATTAGTCCAGAAGAGTGATCTAAAGAGGGAATATCTATATTTCCTCTTTAAATAAGAGGATCATTGGATCAGGAAGACTTTATTGCATTCCATTAAACTTTTTACTTAATATACAACCTATATCAGGGTCCAAATGGCCAACAGGGCTAGTCTTAAGGGATAAAGCCATAAAAAATAATAAAGAGGCTGAAAATATGTGACTCCGCAACTCAAGAGAACTGTTTCTATTTTTGCTGACTATATGGCTTTCATTACCCCAGGCACACACTCAAGGCCTCTGCTGATTTTCTCCCACACTGAGCATTGAAGCCATGCCATGTACTCATTGGTTGCAAAACCATTTTTCTTCCGTCTGTAATCTAAATTGCTCTAAGGAGTCTTGCTAACCCATCAAAGAGCTTGCACACTCCCTGATTCCATCTCGTCCAAATTTTCAGATTTCTCCTATGCTTTTTTCCAGCTTCTCCTATTATTTCTAACATGTAGTAATAGGACTCAAGTGTCTTAATGCCTTTATTCTATACTTTTATACCACTCAGTGTTTCCAAGACTAAATTGAAGTTCATAAAAGGTGGATATTAAATGGCTTTTTTGTATTGTCTTATGCAACTCTTCAGGCCAATAAATATTTAAATGATCTTAGTTAATAGCTATTCCATAACAGAACAATGTTTCTGTGAAATGGAACACGTTTTGTGCAATAGAATGATACCTAAAATATGAGGCAGCAAAATCTTGCCACGTTTTTACCATCAACAAATGATTTCTGATGTAACACTCAGAGTACTTACAATGATCAATGAATTTACTATACTTAAAATAATCTGTTCTTAATTACTTATAAATAGTTTGTATTATAACCAGTACAAATTGATTTTTTATTGTATCAATGTTCAACTGATTATAAAAAAAATCAAAGCTTGAATTACTTCCTCAGATTGTTCAGACTAGATGTGTACCTAACATTTCATACTAATTGCTCTGATAAGAACTTCAGGAATATATATATATATATATATATATATATATATATATATATTCGTAGACACAGTTATCCTGAAGTCAAGCAAGAAAGGACATGGAGGACACTGAGATTTGTTCATTGTGTGCTACATGCCCAAAAACCTTCATTGGTCATTGATGTCATATACATATTAATCTTTACAACTATTCATTCATTCTTTGCTATCATTAATTATTGAGGATCTATGAGGTGCCAGTATAATTAGTGCTGAGAATACAGAAGTATACCAATTTGGTGCCTTCCTTTATGGACTTGTGATCTAGCTAGAAAAAACAATTGCAAAACAAGTCATAAAAAATCGAATGTTCTGATGGCCCAATGGGGAATGAATTAGGAGTACATAGGAGAATCTAACTTGGTCCAGCAGCTTAGTGAAGGCTTCCCTGTGGAGATTAAGATTAATCAGACCTTACAGATGATTTGGATTAACCAGGTAAACATGCCAGAAAAGGGCCTGATGCCAAGGGGACCACATGTGAAAGACCTAGATAAGGGAGAAACTAGTGCATTCTTCAGAAACTATGAGAACTAGAGTGGTACATGAAGAATTAAAGTCAGAATGGTGACTGATGAAGGCACAGAGACCATATAGTCTTTGGAGATCAGATTAAAAAGCCTTAGACCAGGAACAAAGAGGAGATGCTGAAGGATTTGTTTGGAAGACAGCAGCATCTTCAGAGCTGGAGTTATATTTAAGTTGGTCTAATAACAGAAAGGAAAATTGCCAGGATGAAACCTGCCTGTGTATTTGGAAGACAGCAATGAGAAGTGGTGGCTTGGACCAAGTCAGTAGCAAAAGAATTGAGAAAAATTAGACATATGTAAGAGATAGAATGACAGGAGTTGGGGGCTCACTGAGGGTAGTGGTGATGACAGAGTAGATGGTCTAGCAGGATGTGCATATGGCCTTTATAAATCTGAGACACGTAAGATGAGGAGAATGTTTAGGAGAAAAGGTGATTTTGAGACCCACTGGGATGTCAGTGGTCTCAAAGACTTGCCTGGAAGGTGAACATATTCTTGACCACTGATCTTGGAGAAATGGTCCCTCCTGGATTTATGCCCAAATGGTCTGTCCCTTGGGCATCGCTGGCCCCTGGACAATGAAACTATGAAAATAAATAAATGGTCTCATTTTTGGAGAATATACAAAACGTGGACAGCAAAGACCTATGACACAGGCCTAAGGGGCACCAACATTTCAGACAGAGGTAGAAGAGGACTAGTTGGTAAGGTTAATTATAGTGAAAACTATCTTATAGATAACAGAATGTAAACTAAAATATCATTAATTTTCTGAATAGGAGCATAAGAATTCATACCTAAATCTGTCCACTTCAAAATCTTTTTGAAAACTTATCTATGAATGTAAGAGAGACTTATGGAAGGCTTTCTCCGACCTAGATCCTTCACTGAGTGCTTTCTATATGTTCTTATTAATTTTCAGAGAAAGCTACTTGTAAACTAGATATCATTAGTATTCTCATCATGTGGATGAAGAAATAGAGACATGGAGATATTAACACAGTTCCCCAAGTCTACATGACTAGTATGTAGTGTGGATTTACATTTATCTCTTTCTCTAAAATTCCTTGCTTCCAACAATTATAATTTTTACTGGGTAAGACAGTAAGTAGTTCTCAAACTGGAGTACTCATCCACATTACCTGGAGGGCTTTTTATAACACAGTGCTGATGATACCCCCAAGTGTGTGATGCAGGAGGGAGGGCAGGCATAGAATCCAGATTTCTGTCTAGTTGGAGATGATGCTGCCAGCCCAGAAACTGCCCTTGGAGGAGAAGAGAGTTAGGGTAAAGGCAGAACTACTTTAACCACAACAATAAGCAAAAACAGAATTTCATACTATAAGCGGGTCGGACGGGAGGTTATTCGTAGGCCCAGGCCCTGTTCGCCTTGCAGTCCTGCTGTTCTCTCAGGCCTCCTTCTCACCAGTCTGGAGTATGCAGGCTCTTCCACACCTACACTGCATTCTGAGGCCATAAAAGTTAGAATAAACTGGTCCCTGCAAAGCTTCCCTCTTCACATTCCCACATACTATGCTGTGAAATTTTGATGAAAAGGCTGAAAAGCTGTAAGCCCTCCTGAACCATTAATTACTATGGAAGAATCAGAGAAGGGGTGTTATGGTTTGGTCCTGAACTGCCCCCCAAAGACTCCTGTATTAAAGCCATGTCCCCAGGTGGAACTACTAGCTAGATAACATCTTTTCATCACAGCTGTCCTCTGAGTGTCCTAGGACACCTTATATTAGCTCTTATATTGACCTACGGGGCTGCATCACACATGTGCCACTCTCTGTCAACACACTGGTCATGATTCAATCACAATCACATATTTTTTTTCCTAATTTCCTTCCTGCCTGTCCTAGTTACTAATGTGTGCTATCTAGATAAGATCTTTTTTTCTGTGTTTAGCACAAGATCTACATAGCTCGGACTCATAGTGATTTTCCTGTTTTCAGCCTCCCAAGCACTGGGATTACAGGCATGCACCACTATGCACAATCTCAATTGCTATCTCAGTGCACCTCAGGCACAGGGCCAGCACAGCACTCCAGGGATTAAGCCCTGGCCACTGTGCTCTGCCTAAGCAGGCACTTTAGTCTGCTGAACTAACTGGCCAGCCCTCTAGATTAGATTTTGCAGAGACCATTTTCTGCCTCCATAACACACACATACTGACTCAGACAGTGACTCAGTGACACATAGGAAATCAGAGTTAAAGAGCAGCATTAGCTGGCTTCATAGATGCCAAAATCTATATAATTAATGCTATACCCATGAGTTGAATGCAAAATTATGTTGGAAGCTAGCATATGGCATCAGGAAAAAGGAAACAGTGTCCCCAATGATACACAGGCAAAGAGTCCACCACTACCTGGTAAGGCCCTCCAGGGGATCATACGACACCCACAAATTCCTGTGTCCACTGATAAGACACTTGTTTTTCTTATTTAAGAAAAAAAGTGAGGGAGCCAGGGAGATAGCTCAGTGGAAAAAGTGCTTGCCTGACAAGCGCAGGATCCTGAGTTTGATCCCTGGTACCACTAAAAAATGAAACAATAAAAATAAAAATAGTGAGCAGAGAAACAAAGCCAGACCAGGAGTCCCTTCTGGCACACAGTGCTACAGACACAGCAGCAAAGCGACCTGTCCACCACAGGAGAGGTGTGACTGTCTGAGGGGAGTGAAAATATTTTTACTTGATGATGCACCATTCAAAATGAACCAGATGATTAACCTTAATGGAACAGCTACATTAAACTGAAATTAGTCAGAACATGCCTCGGGCCACCTCCAACCTTTTATTTGTTGTTGTTTAACTTTTATCTTTTACAGTGGCCTTGATGAATGACATCCCGAAAGAAAAAAAATCCAATTAAAATCTGACTGCTCAATAAACCCCTAATGTCTGACTGTTACCACTGCCTTCATGGGGACCAATATCTTCTGTTTCCTCTTTTTCCCAAGAAAAGGGGAAAGAGTCAGTCCCAGGGGAGCTCCGCAGAGGGGAAGAAAGTGAGGACCCCAAAAGGAAATGATCAGAGGTTTCTGCTGTGAACACTGGCCCACACCCAGATAAGACTCAGTGGGGGGAGGAGGTTAAATTGTTTTATTATCAGACAATGCCTGAGTGAAAAGATGCGTTTTTCCCACTAGTTTTCAAATATTGATAAATCAGAATTTTGATCTGTAAACACCATCCCAGTTCCCACTCTTTCTTGGCATCTCCTCTGTACCTCGATATTGTCTGGGGTGTTTGTTCTATAAGTCACTGAAATGCTCTTTCCTGACAGCTAAAAATAAGTTTCTGATTACTTTTACCTGAATAAATCTTATGACCAGAGGTGATACTCACCTACTAAGTGTGCAACAATTACATATTGAAAATGATGAAAGAACCGGGCACAGAGAGTCTATAATCTAGTGGAATGCAGAATATAATCAATCATATCCAAAGGCAGCAATTGCCACCAGGTAGAAGGATACCGGCTTTTGATAACAGATTTTACCTCAGAGATATGGGGAGGTTGTAAAATTCAGTTTTGCAAGTCTTCAAAACAAAGTTCTCAAAGTCAGAATTGAGCCAAAACATGCTGATTATGAACTAAAAACTAAAGACAATAGTGAAGTCTTTAAGTTGGGAGGCGTTTCATAATTTATAAAACACATACCGTACTTTTATTACATGTTTATGTGACAATTAGAGTGGCATTTGTATACGATGTCTAATTAGGTCTTCACAACAGCCTTGTTGTGTAGCTCTTATTATCTTTGCTTTACTGATAAGCACCCTGGCCCAGGGAGGTTAATTAGCTCTGCTAGCATCTTGCACTTGGGAAGGCAGAGAGAAGGACCGCGGCCCACACTTAGGACTTATGCGTGGTACCTAGCACTGTACCGAGCTGCTGACCACATCTGCACTGCCTGCAGCAGGGATCCGAAAGGCAGTGAGGCTGGTTGCTTTACTCCTGACTTAATTAAATAGCTTTTTAAAAGTACTCTTCACTCATTAGAAGCTGACAATGGAAAGTTAAACTTTCCCCGGTGGCTCTTTCCATGTCATCCCGGCCTCAAGGCTCCCTAGCATGTCACATTACCCAAATCAGGGAGCACTCCTGCTTCACATTGCGTGCTGCATCTGTCTCACTTCTAAGCAATTTCCTCCCCACTCGCATTTATCTTCCATTATTCCTGCCAAATTGCTTTCAAAGCTACTAATTGTATGAATAATAGTCTCATTCCCAAACTCTGCAAGTAACTAGCTGTAGCTGTGTAGCATTAGACATCGTTTCTCAAAAAAAAAAAAAAAAAAAAAAAGGAAGCTGAACATTCTTTGGCCCACAGGATCCTTCCTCTCCGCATTCCAGATGAATAATATTCCATCACTTAAAGGTGTGTCTAATAAAAGATTGTTTGAATAACTTCCTAAGTCCCTTTTTTCCCCTGGGAGTCCCTTTCAGGTATGTTTGTGGGCAGTCCAGTGAGCATCTTGTGTAGTATCTGCCGAGAGGACAGAGTTGCTCTGCCTGTTGCCTTCATTGTTATAATAGAGCTCCTCTGTTTAGCAGAACTAAAAAAGGATAGACTGGCAGCCTTCCTACTACAACAAACTTGTCTCTGTGTTCCTGGTGTCTCTATCTCAGGCTTTGAAAAAGTCTTCCCCAGCAAAAAAAGCAGTTTTGGGCCAACCAAATAACTCAGCAGATTAAAGCACCTCCAAGCAGGCCCAGGGCCGGGGGGCTTGGGGGTTCAGGGCTTTGATCCACAGGAGCTGCTGTGTGGGCCCGCCCCCAAGGTGCACTGAGACAGCAATTAAGAATGGGCATGGTGGCACAGGCCTGTAATTCCAGCTCTTGGAAGGCTGTAAACAGGTGGATCACTGAGTCCAATCTAGTAGTGACACCCTGAACACCCTGTAGACCCTTCCCTAAAATACAAAAAGTAATAACAATAAAAATATTCTTAAACTTTGTGAGTAAAGTTAGATTATCTGAAGACCTAAAGTTTTTCTAGGTATGAAAATCAGAATTAAGGAAACAACAGAAACTCAGTGCTGTGGAAAAGATCTTTAAGAGGAACGCAACCTACCTCTCCAAGTTCAGGCCGCCACCTTGCACTTCCGGGATAGCCTATCACTGGTTCACTCCAGCCCTTCTTCACTGCTGATTATCCCTAGGTACCCAGAGCTCACTACCTTGTAACACAGACCATTTCAACGTTTGCCAGGCTCTGTATCTCAGAAGATATATACTAAAATCTGAATATCAAACATCATTCTTCCAACAGATCTCATAAATTACCTAGGAAGGTGGTTCTCAGGGTATTGTTCATGGCAACACCTACGATGTCACCCAAATGCTTTGAGTTAAGTTTCATAAATGAGTAAACATCGTATTTCCCCAGGAAAGAAATTATAGTCTCCATCACTAAAAATCCAAAGAGATGCCTTAGCTCCCCGTATTCACAGAGAGGCAGAATATACCTGGTTGTCTCTGACTCAGAAACCAAAGTCCTTCTGCATGACCATCGTTTTTGTCAGTAGGTGTGCAAGCATACGAGTGCAGGAAAGTGTGTGTAAGCAGACCCTGAGTGCTGCCGTGCAAAGAACTTCACCCCAGCAAAGCTCATGTGTCTGTAGACATCTGACTATTGCTCTGGCTTTTAGTTTTTCCTTCTCAAAACGAAGATCCCTAAATTTTTCTCCAACTTCTTTTCAGTCTGGAAAATTCCATGATTATGAGGACATATGCTTATTAATTAATGTTATTGATGGGTTATGTAAGTAATAAAAAATCTGTATGTTTTAGAAAAGATTGAATAAAATTAACACAAAATGCATCATAAACACAAAAACAGTTCAGGATCACATGCTTGACTTTTGCTTTTTTTAATTTTTTTTTCTACACTAGTTACATTCAGACCAGGATAGAGGAGATGGATCACTTAAATATATCCTTTCAGGAGATGGAGCAGGAGATCTCTTCATTATCAATGAAAACACTGGCGACATACAGGCCACCAAAAGGTTGGACAGGGAGGAAAAACCGGTTTACATCCTTCGAGCACAAGCTATTAACAGAAGGACAGGGAGACCTGTCGAGCCCGAGTCTGAATTCATCATCAAGATCCATGACATCAATGACAATGAGCCGATATTCACCAAGGAGGTTTACACAGCTACTGTTCCTGAAATGTCTGATGTCGGTGAGTGAGATGTGATTTCCGCCATGTGATTCTCCTCAATGCATCCTTTGAGCCACGTTTGCTGAGTTGAAAGAAGTTAGACTAGCCGGGTGTGGTGGCGCATGCCTGTAATCCCAGCACTCGGGAGGCTGAGGCAGGAGGATTGTTGTGAGTTCGAGACCAGCCTGAGCTACAAAGTGAGCTTAAAAGCCAGCCTGAACTGCATAGCGAGACCCTGTCTCAAAAAAAAAGACAAAAAAAAAAAAAAAAGAAGTTAGACTGCTGTATCCCCGAGGCAGTGTATTTCCAAATAATCCACATATCTTTTTTTTATAAGTACACAAGTGTTGATTAGAATTACTCTAATCTCTTTTTGATTCAGAAAATAGTATTTTGGGCTGACCAGATACTCAGTGGACTAAAGCACCTCCTTAAGCAGAGGGCAGAGGGCAGAGGGCAGAGGCAGGGTTCGATCCTGGTGTGCTATGCCAGCTCTGCCCCCAGGATGCTCTGAGATGGAGACTGAGACTGAGTGTGCTGGCACACACCTGTTATCCTAGAGATTGGGAGGCTGAAAACAGGAGGATCACTGAGTCGGATCTATGTAATGAGACCCTGCAGACCCTGTACTAAATGCATTTAAAAAAAGAAAAAGAAAAGAAAACAGCATTTCCTAGAATGATGAGGGCCCAATAAACAGGAGGGTGGGAAATCAAAAGGGAGACATCTCAGCCACTGCTCTCTGTCCCCCTGGACTCCTCCCTGAGCGCCTGTTGTTTGTTGAGCTGAGCATTTCTCTGAGCATATCAGAGTTCAGCTCAAAGAGAGAACTTCCCCGGTATACTATGAAAGTCTCATTTTTTTTTTTTTATTTTAAAGAGAGAAGAAAAAAGATCAATACAGAATGCAAAGCAAGATTATAGAAAATTAACAATGGTTATTATATTGAATATTGTTATCTTCAAAGTAGTTGCTCAGATTACAAAATATAAGCATGCAAAATGGATCAAACAATTTAAGCACTAACTGTTCTTTTCAATGAGCTAATAGAAATTAGCAGTACAATTATCTTCTATTGTGTATGTCTATATATATGTATATAATTTTATTATTTTATTTTTTCCCTTCCTTCTTTGCTCCTTTCCCCTATCCCAGTTCTTTCTTTCTAAGCAGTTTCTTTTCCTTTCTCTATATCTATTGCACCTTGTGGATCTTATGTACTTTTTCATGTTTTTATACTAAGGAAACAATATAATGCTTGCACATGTGAGGCTGATTTATTTCACATATTAGTATGGTCTCTAGTTGCATCCATTTGCATACAAAAGCCTCAAGTTTATCTTTATTTATAACTGAGTGGTACTCTATTATATAAAAATAGTACATCATTTTATGCATTCCTTGGACGATGGGTATTTGGGTATTTCCAAGACTTAGTTACTACAAACTGACAAGAAGAACAAAGAAACAAATTAAAAGTTTACCCAAAAATTCATCAAGAGAAAACATTCTCTCAGGCTTTCACAGAGAGTAAATTGATCAAGCAATGGCTGTGACTCATCCACATTGCTGACATTGACAAAGGATCTACAAACTGCAGTACAGGGTTTCAGGACAAATCCTGAGGGGATTTGGCTGACCTTATCAGATACAAAAGTTACATTTCTTATTATATAGGCCTTGCTTTATCTTGGTCTTAACCATCCAGCAGAAAAGTATAAAAATGTGGTATAAAAAGTAAAGCCATATTAATAAGCTGAGCTATAAAAGGTGCAAGTCAACAACTTCTGATATTGCCAGTCCTACAGATAACCAACTACTGTTATGGACTACTGGACTATATTGGAATATTTTGCTGAATTCATGCACCTACAATATTTAAATGACAGTGGAATACCCTTCTCTGAAAAACTAAACAAAAAAGGGGGATACAAATGAAGGACCATTTTGTATCCATATATTTAAAATAGATATACAGCTGCATTCTCAATTCAATGAATAGAGAGATTAGTTCTACTAGTGTTTGTGGATAGGATATCATGTCTGCATTTATCTACAAAGAATAACCACTAAGACAACAATATGCAATGTATTAATTATTGAAACTGCCCCATTAACCTGTTTTGAAACTGTTTCATTGTCATTTGTTTCTCAACAAAATTATTTTAAAAGTTCCCTTAAAATATTTGGAAAACAAAAAGAAAAGACATCAAGACTAGAATAGAAAAAGTCTAGACACACATTTCCATCAGTAATATTAGCACAGAGAAATGGCAAAAATACCTTTAAAGTTCTGAACAAAAAAATATTTTCTGCTTAAATTCCATTTAAGAGATTCTATTGAATCTAGACTAAATGGGGAGAAAATGGTTTAAATACAAATCTGAATTTACAGGCCAGTCTAAAGAATAGAGAGGGTTGCTTTAGGTATCATCCCTCCTAGAGACATGAAAGAGTTCTACATAGAGAAGACAATGAGTGATAAAATCTAAATTACCCAAGTAAAGGAGTATTTTTAGTTTATGTGAAATTCGATAATAACTTCTCTATGATTCTGCTCTGTGAATATCTGAGACATTGCAGTTCACAGACCCAAGAGTTGGAAAATATGCGATCCACAGAAATGATTATAGAACATGTTAGTTTTTCTCATGAAGAACTTACACATCTCATTACTAGGAGCTACTTTGTTTTGTTAGAGAAGAATCTCACCATTATCATCAAAGCAAAAAGATGAATTAGAATTCTTTAAAGAGAAAAGTTTATCAGGCAACATAGTATTCTTCCTTTAAAAGGTAAAAGGCAGAAGAGTTGACAGAGGACAGTCATCTGGGATCATCCAGAATAGCTGATATATGGGTTACGCACTGAGCAACTGCATGGAAAAAGTCCACTGTCAAGGCCACTATAGGATCACATATATATGACACATATTTGGGGCTAGTCAGCAGTAACATTCACTGACAAAAAGAAGGCTTCTTCCCATCTTGCATGCAGGCACAAGAATGTTGATATTCATCAATATTATAAATGTATATACCATCGTTATGATATACAAAGACCTTAGAGAAATTGCATAAAGATAGCAGGACAGTAATAGGGAGGTCAAAAAATGAACTATGGTATCAAACAGATCTAAATTTGAAACTATCTGTAGTAATAACTAGCAGCGTAGCCTTGGGCAAATTACTTTATTTCTCTGATCCTGATTCCTTTGATCCTCTAGTTCTGTCTCTATAAAAAATAAATAATAAATGACAACTCCTAAGGGTTATTATGAATGTTAAATAAAAAAACAGATGCAGAGCCTCTAAAACAATATCTGGCAACTAGCAGGCACCTAAAATATTCACATAAGCCTATATCAAAAGTGATCAAGTTTCATTTCAATGCAGATAAGTACTTGGGCACTGTGGCTTCTGTTGGCTCACCCTCTAAAATCATATAAGGCTTTCATTCTCCCCGCCTTCCTTTACCAAAGTACAAAGGTGGGTGCTACACGTCATGAACCAGCATACACCACCCAAATCATTCAACCTTGACATAGTGTAATCTATTTGTTCAATAAATGAACTTGGCCAGATATTATAAAAGCAATTTAAAAATTCTAATATTCCCTACATGTAACTCTCTTGCTCTTTTCACAGATAGAAGAATATTAGCAGTATACTCACTGTTTATCTGAAGGGAGTATCAAAGTTATCCATAAAATTATCTTAATCAGAAGGTCTCACATAAGTAGAAAAGTATGAAGGGCTTTGTACATAATTTGTATGGATTCCAGCTCTTTATAGTTTTAAGTTATACAAGCAAAAGCTACTGGGTGCATTTCAGTTTTTAAATTCTTCAATAATGTCCCTCAAAGCACTCTTCTTGACTCAAATATACTTATTCTATCATTCTTGCCACTTTCTGAAGCAGTTCTGGAAGTCTTTCATTGACTGTCTTTGGCTGTGCTACCACAGCAGCCTGAAGGTCCTAAATTGATTGAAAATGTGTACCTTCATGGTCATTTTGACCTTAGGGAAGCGCAAGAAGCCGTGCAGAGCCAGATCCACTGAGTAAGACAGATGAGGACCCCGTTATGTTTTTGACAGAAATTGCCATCAACACTTTCGATTGATTTCGGATGTCAAGGCAGCCACAGCCATACAACTAAAGACATTCCTGAAAGGAAATGGTAGAGCTGCTTCAGAGAGGTGAAAGGATGATGGGATAAACGTGTTCTAAGTAAGAGGCAGGGATTCTTGACAGTGCATATCCTACGGCAATAATGTTTAAGGTACATATTCACCACACTTCTATCACACAGCAGGGTAGGCTTTGTCCTCAGGCTGCCATTTCTAACATCATAAAATTGCTGCCTTGTGCCTTCTTGTCAGCACATTACAGTCCAGAGAAAGAGCATCGGTGACAGAATATCTAGCAAAATCATGAGGAGCCTCCTGGATGGACAGCTCCTGAATGAATTTTGTGGACAAAATAATGTAAGACTTATTCATGAATAATTTGAAAGAATCACTACAGCAACAATGTAGTCAAATCCTGGCTTTGGAGATGAGTGGGACCTAGTTCCAATTGAAGTCATCGTCACCCCACCCATGCCTTTTGAGCCCAGCTATTCCTGTATTTATTAATGATCATGGCATGCCTTCACAGTGAAGAATTTGAGGCTTTTAAACAAAGACTCCCATTAAAGGTAGCTTTATACAAAGTGAAACTTGGGCGTGTGTGTGTGTGTGTGTGTGTGTGTGTGTGTGTGTGTGTGTGTCCTAAGAAACATGACGAGCCCTTCATTTGTTTTCACTCGATGTTTCTGTCTTTACAGGCACATTTGTTGTCCAAGTCACTGCCACTGATGCTGACGATCCAACATACGGGAACAGTGCTAAAGTCGTCTACAGCATCCTGCAGGGCCAGCCTTATTTTTCAGTTGAGTCAGAAACAGGTTAGAATTCCTTTTGGTCTTCTTTTTATGATCTACAATTTTAATTGATATGCTCAGCTAAGCTAGCATATTTTTTAATAAAAACAATCAGTGCGATTGAATTTTCTTGTACTCCTCTGCCAAACACTGAGGATGTATTTGCAAGTATAGCATCAGGATCATTTTAATCAAGAAATCTGACAATGAATCCTGCATACACCATGTTTATATAAGTAGATGCAGGAAAATTACAAACTCCTTTGTTTTTCTTCCAGTTTGGGGATAAAGATAAGAGACTAGCCCTTCCTGATAACTCACAGGGATTTTTAGACATACTGACTCTTCCCTTTCTAGTTATTTGATTTGGCTATTCTATTCTGAAGCTGAACATGTCTACATGATTGATTGGTGCAGATAAAATGTGGTTGCAGATGGTGCAAGCAGAATTCATAACACTGCCGTGCAGCGGGCCACAATCCTTTCCATGACTTAATAATCACGGCAGGCTCTGTCAAGATGGGCCCAGATCACCCAGTGCGACCAAGAGCGGAACATCCTGCTGGTCTGTTCAGAGCCCGAGTGATAACTAAACCAGTTGTGTGAAGCAACTGAGATTTCCCATTGTTTGTTGGGACATCGTTACCAAGCCTACCCGATACAATCTTACAATGAAACACCTATCAAGTGTTTCTGCCAGTGTCTTATAGTCTCACTTTTCTATATTCTCCCCACAGAGTAGCATATTCTCTGATGATTTGTTCTATAGTGAGTAGCAGTAAATACAGTAAATTCTACATGTGTTCTCACTCTCATAATAGAAGCAAAGTTTCTCTTGTGTGTTTTTCAAACATCCATTATTTTTAGTAGAAATCATTACCTCTCTAAGTTGCTACATCCAGTTGGAAACCTGTGTGTTAAAGGTGGAGTTAATTTGGAAAAAATCCCAAGAAGAAAGAAAATTTTGAGTTGAAGAACAAAGGGAATTAAAAAATTAAAATTATTCAACCTAAAAGACAAATGGCTAAGGTGATTTCCAGTATTTAAGAGAAGCACTATTATTTGGAGAACAAAAGACAGCTCACTTAGAAGCCAAGGCTGTGGGAATAAAATTGACCTGTTGTCTGAGGTATTCTTGTTTAAAAAATTTTAATGATATTTTTAGCTTCATTAGTTGTGAAGTACTGGAATGTGTGTCCAGAGATGGTTATAAAGGCTTCTCTGGTACTTTTTTTTTTTAAAGAAAGTTAATTTAAACATAAACCCTCTATAGAGATTAAGTAAACTTAGAATTTCTTTCAACTAATTATCTTAAAACTACCAAGCAATCCAGATAAACTTAACCTAACTTTAAAATGTTAGTTCCTTTGGAGACCAGTTAAACAAATGCTCACATCAGCTTGAGGCAAACCTACAGTCTCAAGTATTATACAAGGAGATAATTGCAAGAAAAATGATGCCGTGTTTTCTTTTTTTAATACTGTAATTTTATGGTTTCAAAACTTTTCAGAACTTTATATATTGTACATTAATTTGAGGAGCCATTAGCTACCTCAGTGATGTAAAACACAGAAATTGAGGATATGGCTTTCATAACAGAGTGCTCACAATACACCTCTGTGTCATTAGTTAGCGGCTACCGTAGTAGATGCCCGATGGCACATGCCATTTTATCACTGTCGTCTAACACCTAATATTTGTACTACTTCTAGTCTATGCTACTGCAGGGTTTGACTCGTACTTACTTTTTCTTCTCCTGGTATCATAGGCTTTTAAACATGCATCCCTCTCCCTTGTGTAGTTGTAATATCTTTCAGCTAAAGGCTGTAGATAATCATCTTTGTAACACTGTGACATCTGCCGAGTGCTTTGCATACTGTGGGTGGCAGTCTCTGTTGGCATAAATAAGTGATTCCATAAAGCATTCTTAATGTGTCCCTTTCCACTCCTCACTTCTACATCTGCAGGCATCATCAAGACAGCATTGCTCAACATGGATCGAGAAAACAGAGAGCAATACCAAGTGGTGATCCAGGCCAAGGACATGGGCGGTCAGATGGGAGGCCTGTCGGGGACCACCACGGTGAACATCACGCTGACCGATGTCAATGACAACCCTCCCCGATTCCCCCAGAGTAGGAACATTGCATTGAATGGGTTTCTTTCATGCATTGTATAAAATTCTTACCTTGAGAATATTTCCCACGGTTATTATTGTCGAAACTGATGGACTTAGTACAAACCGGCACTTTTATTAAAGTTGCTAGAAGGAGTTGACAACACCGGTTCTGCTCAGGAAGTATGGACATTAGTGTTCTACCATTGGTAATTAGCTAAGTGATTCCCGAGATGGCTGTTGTTAAAAAAGCAACATCATTATTTTTTCTTCCCTTATTAAAAAGACTAGCAGAGACATAAATTTACTTGTGCCAAACATATGTACAGCAGCATGCTGCTTTTTGTTAGGAAAAACCTGACTTTATGTTTCAGGAATTTAATCAGGCGTGTGATCTCTTTTACATCCTCACAATGCTTTTCAAAGAAAGGATTTATTATTTTCCAGTTTCTAAAAATATGACTGAGGAAGCAACTATGTATTTAATCCATTTGTAATCATTAATAGTTTTGTACATTAGGGCTAACTGAGATACTGAAATCATCTCTAAAATTATTAACTTTTTTGATCAAATAGTTGAAATTATTAACTTATGTTTAAGTAGAAAGAAAAAGCCAGCCAGCAAAATAACTCAGCGGATTAAAGTGCCTGCTTAGGCACATGCAGGGACTCAGGTTCGATCCTCAGGCCTGCCGTGCCTGCCCTGCTCCCAGGGTGTGCTGAGACAGTGACTGAGACTGGGCATCATGGTGTGTGCCTGTAATCAAGGGCACTTAGGAGGCTGTAAACAGGTGGACCACTATGAGTCCAACCTATGCAGTGAGACCCTGTATACCCTGTCTTAAATACAAACAGGAAGGAAGGAAGAAAGGGAGGGAGGCACACACTAATCAAGCAGCATATAAGACTCTTTCCTCTTGCACCAATAGAAACTGGCTTTAATACAATTTTCCTCAGGAATAAAATCTCATTCTGACTAGATTCTCCTAAGTCATCTAAATCAATGAATGGGGATTCAAAAATTCAATAGGAAGTCAGCAATTCTGTCTTTTTGTTTTGTTTTGTTTTCAAGTACTAGATAGGAGTTAGCTAAATGCACAGCAAGAATAAATAATCAATTATTTTTATATATGATAAGTAGAAGAAAAAAATTATAGAATATAAAATTTCCCCCGCAGAAGCCTGAAAATATCAGGATAACCAATACTTTACCCGAAAACCTCATTTTCAATATGGAAAGTCGGGGTGCGGTGAACAATACCATGGAGACTCATGGGTGCCTTAGTGCCACAGGGACCTGCCATTAACTCTACTCTTTCCTCACATAGCCTGTGACAACGTGCTGAGGCAAAGGAACTGAAAATATAGCAAGAAGCCCTCAAAGTGGGGCTTGAACCCATTGGAGAAGCATAACCTACTTTATCGTTTTACCAAGAATGCCTCACAATATTTGGGGATTTAATATTATTAAAGACCTATACTTTAGTGGTATCACGATTCATTTCTTTCCCAAATGAATGATTGGCAAAATATAATGAATAAGAATAGAAAAAGTTGGTTCTACTCTTGTATTTTATTTGGTTCTAAATACATGCTGACCTGTCAGATTTAAACTGAGAATTACATATAATCTCTTTAATTCTGCAACTTGAACATATAACAAAATTGTTCATCTGTGAAAGTTTTTGAATTAGTAACAATAGTATGGTAGAAATCTATGCAGAGAAAAATATTGTAACAAAATCAGAAAGAAAGAATCACCCAAAAGTTAAAATAAAGAGCTTCATCATACAGTACATTTACCTGTGTCCCTAACTCTGCAACTAGCCATAGCTCTCCCTAGGAGTAAAATAAAAGGACATCTACTTATACATAGTCTCCAAATTACTATAATTTGCTTCCACCTTCTGCTAGTCTGAGCAATAGCAGAAAAAATTCTTTTACAGAATACCTAGTAATTGGCTTCAAGTCTAAGATCCAATTAAGTTCTCTCTTCTTTCTCTTAGAGTACATTCTGAGAAGGCTTCAAAACCTTCTGCCCCTCCTCAGGCATGTCAGTCAATCTCACGGTCACACATACTTGGAAGCCTGTTTATGGAACCAAAATGAAAAAAAGCTATCTTCAAAGAGAGAAGTCATGCAATAGAAGAAATATTCTTAAGGATCATAGTAGCCACATCTCAAGCAGAATGAAGCCCATTATTTCGAAGAATGAATGTGCTTTAAAGAAAGAATGAATTTCCTTCCATTTTTTGTGCTATTTTATAGGGCTGCTACAAAGAATGGGTGTTGCTTCTACAGTAGCCCCCCATTACCTGGGGTCTTACTTTCACAGTTTTTCATACCCATTGTCAGCCATAGTCTGAAAGTATTAAAAAGAATATTTCAGAAGTTAGCATTTAATGTTTCAAATAAATTTTATTATAGCATGTTGATATAATTGTCCTAAATTGATTATCAGCTATTGTTAATTTTACTGTGCTTAACTAATAAATTAAACTTTATAGTAGATATATATGGTATAAGAAAACAACACAGTATATAGTACACAGAGTTTAGCACTAGCCAATTTCAGGCATGTGGGGGGGCTTGCAACATATCCCCCATAGGAAGGGAGGATTAGCTTATGGTGATAGGGTGTGCTTAGCCTGTGTTTGACTCATATCTGTTTGGTGACTAATAGGTACATATCAATTTAAAACTCCTGAATCTTCTCCACCGGGTACACCAATTGGCAGGATCAAAGCCAGCGACGCTGATGTCGGAGAAAATGCTGAAATCGTGTACAGTATCACAGACGGTGAGGGACTGGATATGTTTGATGTCATCACTGACCAGGAAACCCAGGAAGGGATTATAACTGTCAAAAAGGTAATGACATTTCAATGTCATGTGAGTAAGCACACTGTTCTCCGATCCATTTTCAGGTTACATGGGGGCAGTTCACACCTTACGTAAGGTTTCCTTTAGATTCTTATTCTAACAATTTTTGTTTTCAAAACCCCAATTCAGATTAGGCTGAGATCTCATGGGCTGTTCTTTAGAGCATTATATTTATTGTCACTAATTCTGTACTTTAAACACATGCTTTCGCCTATGTATATGATGTGAACAAAGGACACATGAAATCAGTAATAGACACCAAGGGTGAACACCTCCCCAGACACTACTCTGAGTTCTGGAGGTGCAGAGCACTTGCTTCTCTGCTTCTAGAACTCGCAGGCCTTGGAGAGAAGGAAACAAAGAAGAGAGTAAATAAATGCCCCTGTGTGTAACTGAATACTGTGATACCCACTTTAAAATAGAAAAGATAGTACAAGGTATGATCAGTATGACCTGAATTAGAAAGAGAAGGAATATAAAGACCACCGATTTAAGTAATATGAATCTTGTGTGACTTTTCAGCTACTTTCTGTAGCACAATGATAATAAATCTTTTATGCTCTGAATTCTTGTTTTTACCAATGGCTGATGCATTATTTGACCACCAAAATCATCTAGTACAACAGAGGAATACACCAAACTGTGACAAAAGTTCAAAAACAATAAGAAATTTGGTGCCTTAAGGCTAAATGTATGAACTGTGGTTTGTTTTAATGATTTCCCTTTTATCATAGGTAGTATAATATTGCACTTTATGTTTTCTGATGAATATAAGCACAGGTGCATGTAAATAACAAGAAAAATTTTCCTCTTCAAAACATGTCTTAATATCTAGAAACATAATAAAACATGTCTCAGTGACACAGAAACCAATGTTTTATACCATAATGTAATTAGGAAACCCATTAGTGCGCATTAACCTTTTTAATTTTCTTGGTGCTTTATCAGATTCAAAGTGAAATTTTGCCTAGCCAACTAAATCACATTCACTAACATCTTGATTAATTCTGTTTCTAGCAAGCCTTGTTACATTATCATCTAAACCTAAAAGCCAGTAAGAAGCACTTGGACCCACAGTGTCTCCAAAGCAGGGACTCTTCCTCCCTAAGGTCTTTGACAACTATAGTCATTCCTTTCTGTGGCAAATAAAAAGCCCAATTCCTTTATCAGGATATCATTCACAATATTTTAGTAACTTGAACAAAATAAATTTTAACTTATTTTATTTGAATGAAGGAGAAATCCTGGTGTGAAGCTAGCCACACCTTAGTCACATGGGAAAGTGACTGCATTCTGCAGCCCATATATAGTGTTTTGAGTTAGTGGACCACAGTAGGGACCAGGTATTGACAAGTTTTCAACACTGTAGGTATAATTAAAGCCTGATATGAGAACAGCTGACAAAATAATCTACTGCATATAACCAACCTTCCCCACAGTGACTCCTTCTCATCAATACAAGGATTATCTTAAAGCAGGGAGTTAGGCTGTAGCAGATTCCTGCTTCCAGCTGCTGTTCCTTCCACGTGTGATGGCTAGCACCTCACCACCCAGTTTTAATGAACAGCAGGTATGGTTTCGGTCCACACTTTGTCAGAGTCGTGGCTGCTGAAATTTTCTATAGATTGCACAGTAGTTTGCCTCCTAAGTCTAAGTTGTAGGAAAAAATTAATTATCCCTATTTTTACTCTCTCAGGCCTCATACCAAAAGAATATATAGTGCTTTCTCCAAGAAACCATCACATTTATCAGAGATTTGTGAGCACGTGCATGCACGCATACACACACACAGACAGAGACAGACAGACAGACAGAGAGTTCATGACTTGGCTTTCTGCATCTTGGCTGCTTTAAGTATGTCAATTTCCTCCCCAAGCTCTTGGACTTTGAAAAGAAGAAAGTATACACCCTCAAAGTGGAAGCCTCCAACCCCCGTGTGGAAACTCGGTTTCAATACCTGGGTCCCTTCAAAGATTCAGCCACGGTGAGAATCGTAGTGGAGGATGTTGATGAGCCACCAGTCTTCAGCAAACTCGCCTACATCCTTCAAATCAGAGAAGATGCTCAGATAAACACCACCATAGGCTCGGTCACAGCTCAAGATCCGGATGCCAGCAGGAATCCCATCAAGTAAGCGCACTTCTGTGACCTCTCTCTCCTACATCTCAGTTACATATGCTCAGATAACCACCTGCACACGAGAAGAAGAGGAATCCCTTTTCCCCCAGTAACATGCCCCAAACAGCACCTTTCAGTCTCCTTGCTCAGGGCACAAACAGTATTTTAGCAGTAGCATAAACCTACAATCTACACAATTTTAAAGAAAAAACACATGTAAGGCAAGCTGCAAGAAGCATACTGCTTACACAGGGGTAGCAAAGGTGATGCATTTGAATGGCCTCAGGGTTTTATTTTAAGATTTAAGATTTTTCTATATTTTAAGATGTATCAGAGAGTAGATTGGAGGGGAAAAAATAGACTTAAGAGACTCTCTTAAGAAAGAGAAGAATCTACCTAATAGATACAGAGTTAGTCTCTATTTGGACACATGATTTTTCCACTTGTAAATGCAAATAAAAATAAGAAACATTTCATGCTGTTTCTGAAATCCATGCAAAACTAATAAAGCAGAATCCAAATTTATATCCTATAAGCACACTCATTTCCCTGTTCTTTCTTGACACTTTAGTTGTAAAATGTGCTGCCAGAAAACTGCATTGCTTTTCGGGACCTCTGATGGTTTGGGTACTGTAGAATTTTATGAAAATGGTGGAGACAACCAACCCACAGTCTTCAGTCAGTATCCTTGTTGGTTAAATAAAAAAAGTACAATCAAAAACACCATTGTTCAAAATATTCTCATAAATAAAGCAAGCAATTGAAAAGCTGTAGGAACTCTAGCCAGTGAGTCTACACATGCATGCTGGGGGCAGGGGGGTGAAGGAGATGTTTTCTAACATCTTAGTTTTTAAATCTCTTTTGTTCAAATGAAACCCTATGATCCTCCCATCTAAAACTCAGAAGTGCCCATCTTACTTTCAGAATGTATTTTTAAATCAATGGACAGATAGACTCCTAAACTGTTACACTATTAGAATATCTTTGTCACCTTGAACTGGACTATAATCAGTGTAAAGTTAGCAACACATTAGTTCCAGGAATGTATTTCTCTCTGTTTGACATTACTAATAAGGAAAATGAAGGGTTGCTTTCATTTAAATAGCACAAATAATTACTTTCACAACTATTCTCCCACTGCATATGGAAAAAATCTTGGCAAGTCAGCATCAAATCTGATGTAAAAGTGTGAGAGCTAGAAGTTTACAAATACAAGCTTCAATTTATCTCTTTGATAGATAAACATGTTTTGGATTTGAAGATATAATGTCTTTGGGCAATTTAGACTATAATTTCTATACTTCTGTTACTTTTTATACCAAATATCATTTTACCCACTGCATTATTTTATGTTTTATGAAAGGAAGTAGTTAGCTTGTCAGATTGGGTTGGCTGTTAGTTAGTTTTAAAGTTTTTTTCCTGCCAGCCTTTCTTTGGTGCATATGGGTTTGATATATGGATATAGATTTAAAGCCAGAAATACTCATAGATATATTGGTGTATAAGTACATGTTCAAATGATTCCTTTCATAGGATAAAATTCACTCTCATATTAAGAAACTTAATCTATACATAGTTTTGAGTTATTCTTGACGAAAATATTGAACATGTAAGAGCTAGACAATATGTTAGATGATAAATTAAGAGAATTCTTCCCCAAATGAATTTATTAAATCAATTTATTATTCTGCATTCATGCTTCATTTTTTAAATAACAAAAATAATCTTCTTCTAAAAGTTTTATCCCAAATATTTGCTATCCATGAAAAAATCTTTATGCCACTATAAATCCCTACTATGAAAACTTTCATCCAAACACAGCTCCTTTTACAATGCACAAATCTCCCCAAGTTAAGGATATAATAAAGACAAATTATTGAATGACAGAATACAATAGAGTCCCAAGGTTGAAATATTTTTAAAAATCTCTCCGGCACAATGATATGGTTATACATGATGGAACTCATTCACTTGTTTTCTAAAGATGATGATTGCAATTAATGTTATTGGACTGTAAATATCTTTAATAAAAATTGAAATTGCTCTGAAATAAAACAACAAAATGCAAGCAAGGCTTTGTGTGAAAGTATCTTTCCTGAGCCATGCAAATAGTGTAGATTTTCTGTTAATTTTTTTAATTTCCTAATTAAGGGAAAAAAGTGTAAATTGTTGGCATTTTCTAAATAGTTAATCTCTCTTTAAAATTTAAAGCTGCCTCCAATTCAAAACTTCCTTACCACTTACCCTTTATTTCAAGGCTTGATGTGAAAATGTGATTACTTGTAAAACTTATAATTTAAAAGCAGGAGGCAAGGAGACAAAGCATGGTAACGATTATTGCTGTGTATAATTGTAACAGCTTATTAAAGCACTAAGCAGCACTTCTGGAGCTTGACATTTTTCATGAGCAAAAATATGTTCTTAGGTTAAATTATTAAATTTCTCACAAAGCTTATGAATATTGAGGTTTCCTTTTTGTAATTAACTATGCATTATAAATATTTATCATTCTCAAATTAAAAATGAAAAGAGGTGATCAAGTAAGGTCAATGTTATTCCCTAAATTCTTAATAAACGGTGATCCACAACAGAAGTGTCAAAAATAGCTTTTTCACCTGCTTTAAACTTTTGATAATAAAAAATTAGCTTATGTATATTGAAAACTCAAAACCCCTTGTAACTTTATATATGCTTACTGTGAACGTCATTAATTCTCGTTAAAATCAATTTTAAATAGTCTGCAATAGTTTTGTGGTACTAGGCATCAAACTTGGGACCTCACGCTTGCCAGGAAGGTGCTTACACCACTGAGCTATATCCCAAGCTAAAGCCTTCACTAGGTGAATGTCTATTTAATTTAGACACTTACTAGATAACAAAAATAATTGTATTAAGAATAAATATATCATTCATTGCAATTCGCTACTTTTTGTTATTGTTGTTTTGTTCTGAGTTTTTTTGCCTTTTTTTAGACAGAGTTTCTCTATGCAGCTCAGTCTGTAGTATAGGCTGGTCTATAACTCACAAAGATCCTCCCAAGTGCCAAGTTTACATGTATAAGCCACCATTCCCAGCATGCTACCTTTAAACAAAGATAATTCCTTGAAATAGAATCTTGGACATGGCACACTATTCTAAATTAGTAACAAGTTTTCTTATATCAGTCATAATAACTCCCCATGGGTTTGACTAGGTAGGTCATTTACTTTATATTTCTACTAAACTGACATTTTTAAACTTCTTATCATAATATATATTTTAAAACTCCAGCCAAAACAGCCCATTGTTTTTCTAATGTCTTTGTTATACTCTAGCTTCTCTTCAAATTATATAAATCTTTCGCCTTTTACTAATGTCTTTGTCAACTTTCTTCAAAGTTGTCTCTTTTATGTTATTTGGTCACAAACACACATATGTAATTCCCCCCCCCCTTATGTTGCTATTTTTTCCTTGGCCAGGGAGATAGCTCAGTAGAATAAGTGCTTGCCTGGCAAGCTCAGGGTCCTGAGTTCAATCCCCAGAACCACAAAAAAAAAAAAAAAAAAAAAAAAAAAAAAAAAAAAAAA